>JABUQX010114786.1:0-7500 GCA_015478945.1 Trachelipus rathkii
ATATACATATATATATATAAGATATACATAGTTATATATATATTACATATATTATTATTATAATAAGGTTATTATATATACAGCTATTAGTTATATTACATATATATATATATATACATATTATTATATATTATTAATATTATTATTATTATTATATATATTACATATTACATATATTGATGCATTATTACAGCGTTATTATTGATATTGTTGTTAAGACAAAGAGCAATATGCATGTTATGCCATATATACACATACATACATATTACATATTATGCATACATTACATTACATATTATGATGATATTATTATTAATACATATATTATTATCCTATATATATATATACATATATATATTATATTAATATTATTATTAAGTATATATATTACATATTATTATATATATTATTATATCTATATATACATATTATATATTATTATATATATATATATATATATATATTATATATTATATGTTATATATATTATATATATATTATATTATATGTATATTATATATATAAGATATATATATACATATACATAATAATGTTCGTGATGAGCATAGAAGTTATTATTGTTTATTCTTAAAATAATATTACATATATAAATATATATATATATATATATATATATATATATATATATATATATATATATATATATATATTTATATATATATATATATATAAAGCATTTTTTGTTTTGTATTTACAGGTTACCATCACTCACGGGCTGGGTCCTTTTCAAAGAGAGAACAGAATAATAAAATAAAGGAAAAACTTTTCCAAGCCTGACGTAAATCTCTCAACAGATAAGCGCAGGCCGGAGACTTTAAATAGAGGAAGATTAAATACAGCAGTAAAAATATATGATAGAGAGTTTCACAAAACAGAGGTGGCTGGAAAGGAGAAACGAGAAAGTCTGGAATTTTCAATCATCACACAAAATTCATCCCCGAACAAGGCACCTCTTGTGCTACGAGGGCGACAAAGTGTTGGTGGTATGCGAAAGCACCTCGAGCACCTGACGCTGATGTACCAATAGTAAAGAGATCGACGTGGTTAAGGGAATTAGAACGTAGGGAGCAGTTTTTAATCTTTTAGCCTCAGACTCAGTCCTATCGAAAAGAAGAGTGAAGCCGAAACTCCTTCCCCCTCCCTAATGTGAGAACCGTACTCCATTCAATGAGAGATAAGACCATTATATAACTGAAGTAACTGTTCAGAAGAAAAAATTCCCACAAATTGAACTGAACTCCCAGTTACTTTGAGGCCTCCTCATCAACCGTTGTGAAATGAGGTTTTCAAGACAATTTGTTGTTTATATTCAGTTCAGAACAAGAATGTTTATGTTGTTCACAAATCACAAGTGAGGCGTTAGAGCCACCAAAGGCGATAAGGACGTTGGGAGGTATTTTTGAGAGGGAGATGTGAAGGAGTTGAGCTTTAAAGAGTTGAATTTTACAAAGTTGAAGCGACCCCACCGGGAAATCCCATCCTGATAGGCAAGAATAGAATTGGAAAGATGAACGAGAAGCAACTCTAGATGCAAAAAGAGAGAGGAAATATGAAATGAGTGGAAGAATTCAGTTATCGGTATAAGAATGAACAGAGTTAGAGGTGCATCTGTGATGATCGTTGGTGAAAAGGAGGAATAAGGTTGGAGATAGGACAGAACCCTAAGGAACACCATAATTAACAGGAAAGGATGAAGAATCGCTCCATCGATAAGCGCCGATACGGAACGATCTGAGAGAAAACTAGACAAGGGTAAGCAAATAGAATGAGGAAACCAAAGGAAGGGAGTTTAGAGAGTAGAGACGAGTGCCATACCAGACTTCGATATGTTAAGCGCGTAATCACACAAGACTCCACATAGTACCTAAGGTCAGAAAACCATAAATCAATGAGATAGGAAAGTATGTCACCAGTTGACCTCGAGTGTCCAAAGCCATACTGGTGATCTGAAAAAAGGGAATAAGATTCCAGATGATACAGGAAATGAAAATTAAGGAGAGTTTCAAAGATTTTAGAATACAAGTGAGAGCTATAGTAGGATGATATTTAGAAGGATCAGAGCCGCTACACTTCTTCGGGATCGGCTGAACATATATGCGCTCTTCCAACAATGATGAAAAGTATTAGTATTAAGGCATAAAGAGAAGAGTTGAACAAGGATATTAAGCAGATCAGAAGTACACATTCTCAAAACATGGGGAGGAATGACTTCCAGGACATTATCCTTTCTAATATTCGTCGATATCAGGAGTTCATGCACCCGATCATGTGAAAATCACTGGTAACAATATGGGGCACCTGAGAGAAAGAGTAGAATGAGGGATGCCAGAATCGTCTAGGATAAAATTAGATGAAAATGGGAGGTGGAAGATATTAGGATTTTCACAAGGAGCGTTAGCAACAGACCCATCAGGTTGAATAAGAGGAGGAAAGGCAGGTTCACACTTGTTAGAGATGTTTTTTGGCATGATGCCAGAAATTTTATCAGTAGGAAAACCAAGGAGGTCAGCGTACTTTTGTTTAGTTAAAGTACCCCTAACTCACCTAATAATATTCCTGCAACAGTTCCGATCTAAATGAAAAGTAGCAAGAGTGATAGGAGAACGAGAGTCTCTCCATACCCGATAAGCGCTGCCTCTGTTCTGAAGGGCATGAGAACAAGTGCCATCAAACTATAATAATAATATTATTATTATTATTATTATATTTTGAGGAGAAAAATATTTAGGTGAAGATGAAATGAACCTGGTCATTCCTTCGACGATCATGGCCTCTAACCTTATCAGTCGAGAACGAAGCGTCCTCAGTCAAAACAAGGTTCATTCCAAGAGTATACCTAGCAGAGAAGCGAACACAATGCCCCTAATTAAATCGATTAAAGTGCCAGAAGCTAGGTTTAGGGCATGGTGGAACTGCTAGAGAGAAAGTATTATAACCAAGAGCTATAAGATTGTGGTCAGAGTTTCCGATAAGAGGGAAAATGGTGAATTTATATCGAGTAGTGGTAAAGAGTAAGTCAATTGTGTTCAGGAGTTGGTTGGGACGATTTGAGATATGCATAAGTTCCTTAATTAATTGTTCCAGATCGTTCAGAATACCGAATGATATTGCCTCCTCCCCACCTGTATCAGTATGAGAGGAGCCCAACCATTCACTATGATGTGCGTTGAAGTCCCTTATATAGAGGACCTCGACTTTTGGATGGGATGTAACAGTCTCGTGAAAAGAAGTAAGATATTGAAAACGATATATATATATATATATATATATATATATATATATATATATATATATATTATATATATATATGTATATATTTATGGTGCATATATTATATATAGTATAAGAGTATATAAAATATATATATATATATATATATATATATATATATATATATATATATATATATATATATATATATATATATATATATGATGTGATTGTGTGTGGAAGTTAATTTAGCGCACGAAAACATTTTCTATTTATACTTTCATCAATCAAATTTTCCCCGTTGATAAAAGGGAGGGGGAAGGGGGGGGGGGGGAGAAATAACGTCTAAATTGGGTAAACGAATTTGGAGGAGAAAAGAAATTAAGATCAAATTGAATCAAACGACTGGGAAAATTACCTCATTTTTCTCCTCCGAAAAAAAATAAAAGCATAGAAAAATAAGCCCTAAAAAAATTAAATAAATAAATAAATATGTAAATAAATATATGTATAATAGTCCAAAATTAAATAAATTTATTTCTTATTTTTTAATCAGGATGGGAAAAGTAATTTTAAATTTGGAAGGGTATATTTTAAATTTATTCGAGATATTCTCGTTTAAAATTCGCAATAAATTATCATATTTATTTATTTATTTATTTTAGGATTTTTCCTTTTTATTTTTATCTGGCAAAGACTCGAGCTTAAATGAAGTAATTTTAACTTCCTTTTGATCTCAAAACGAAAGACCAAATGGAAAAGAAACTTTTATATATATATATATATATATATATATATATATATATATATATATATATATATATATATATATATATATATATATATATATATATGAGAGTGCAGCGTTTATGTTTGTGAGTAATATTATTATATTTTATCTTTATTAGTTATTATTATTATATTATTACATATTACATGTTATGATATATACATATACATATATACATATTATATATAGATATGTAAAGATATTACATTATTATTATTATTATATGAGCATATATGGTTGCATATATTATTATTATATTATTATTATATATATATATAAAGGTTATATAGCTGATATTATTATTATTATGTTATATATATGCTATTAAATCCACAAGTTCAGATATATGGGTTATTAATATTATTATTAGTTATTATTACTACATACACATACATACATACAAGCATATATTAATATTATTACTATATTACAATCTCGGTTGTTACTATGCTGTTACATACATATATTATTATTATTATGATAATTGATAGATATAATATTAGATATATATTACTACACATATTATTATGTTATACATATATATATATGATATAGCTATATATATGTATATATTATATGATATGTATATATTGATTGATACATTATTATTATTATTATGTATAAATATTACATACATATATATATGTATATATATTGATATATATATAAATACATTATTTATTATTTATTATTATTATTATTATTGAGAAGTTATATTATACATATTATATTATATTATTTGATGAATTACATACATACATATTATTATTATACATATATATATATATATATGTTTTACATATATTTTTATATATATATAGTTATATTATTATATACATATTATATATTACATATATTGTTATATACATACAGATATGTTGACATATATATGTATTTATGAAAGATATGATATGATGGAGTATTATTACATATATATTATACATATATATATTATTACATGATATTATTAATGGATATTGTTGTTACAAAGAAAGAAGAGAAGAAAGATATTATATTACGTTATATATATAAAGGAGAAGAAGATGATATATAGATATTATATATATACATATATACATATTATTACATATTATTATATACATATTACAAGTATTATTATTATTATTGTTATTATTATTATACATATATTTTTTTTTATTATTACATGGAAGAAGAAGAAAGATATATATATTATTATATTATTATTATTAATATATTATTATTATATTATTACTATTATTATTATTATAAATATTAGTTATTACATACATATTATATATACATTATTACATTTATTTGATATTGTTATATATTATTATTATTACATACATACATACATTACACTACATGTTATATATATTATATAATATATGATATTATTATAAATATATACATATATACATATATATACATATATATATAACGTATATTATTATATATACATATATATATATTATTTATAAAGATATATATATATTATTATTAAGAATACATATATTATTATTATATTATTATATATATATTATATATGTTATATATATATAAGATATATAAATATATATATATATAAGTAGTTATTATATTATTATTATATTATTATTGAAAAAATATATATATAACATATACATAGTTATATTATTACATATTATTATATATTGGTATATACATATATATATATATATATGTGACAGATCCAAGTACAGATATTATTAAAACTGACATCCAATACCAACGATTAATTTTGTTTTCAGTGTTTGTTTAATTCTTTCTGAATAGCAGGAATAATATATTTTTTTTATTTCATATATATATATATATATAGCATAGCATATCTTAAAGAAGTATATATATATAGTTATATATATATATATATATATATATATATATATACATATTATTTATTATGTTATATATATATATATATATATACATATATATATAGGCTATAAAAAACGTTTTTTTAATTTGTTTTTTTTTGAAAAAAACACGTTTTCTTTTTAAAAAATGTTTTTTTTTTTTTAAATCAATCCCTTTACGTAATAATAAAAGACGTTCTTGCATACCGCAGCACCAACAACTCCATCTAAACATTGACCATTAATTACGATCTTTATATACAATAGTGCATATATATATTATATAGCATATATACATATATATATTATATAGTTAGAAGATCATATTATTATATATATATATATATACATATTATTATTATATATATTATTATTATTATTATTGGCGCATATGGCTGCGTTATTGTTGGCGCGACACACTACACAGACTCAGGAGAGATATTATTGATATATATTATTATTACATATATTATATATATATATATATATATATATATGTATTTTGATATTGAAATAAATATAAGTAATTATTATAGATGTATATATAAATATATAAAGATTGATAAGATATATATATATATATATATATATATATATATATACATATATATATATATCGTGATATATATATCATAACAGTTTACAACATTATTATATATATTAATATTAAACTATAAAAGGCCATAGCTACAGGTCTTTCTGGGGTGCATCAGGAGAAAAACAGAACTGGTAGGAAGGTGATTGAATTCTGCGAGGGAAGATGTATGTGTAAGTAATACATTTTTTAAACACAAGAGTATCCATAAGTATACTAGAGTTGGTGTAGGTAGAGATGGAATCGAAGTGAAAAATATGATTGATTTTGTGTTGGTGAAGAAGGAGATGTTGAAGTATGTGCTGGATGTTAAATCAGTGAGGGGTTTAGAATGATTATCGGATCATTATGTTGTACTATATGTAAAAATTAAGTTAGTGGGGACTTGATGGAGAGGAAGGTGATACGGAAGGAAGTGGATAGAATTTAGAGTAGAAGTTAAGCAAACGAGGTATTAAGGATAAGTATGTAAGAACGCTCGCAAGTAAATCAGTTGAATGTGAACAAGTTGAAACTGAATAAATCTGGAAGCAAATGAAGGAAGCAATTGTTAGCAGTGCAAAAGAAGTATGTGGATGTGCTAAAGTAGGAAGTAAGAATGTTAACAGTGAGTGGTGGAATGAAGAGGTGATGCAAGCGGTTAAAAGTAAAAAAGAAGTGTGGTGGAATGTACTAAAAGCAAATGAAGAAGTTTCAAAAGAAAGAAGCTTGGAATTATATAATGAGGAAAAAGAATGCTAAAAGTTGCATACGTAAGAGAGAAAAAGAGGTAAATGAACAGTTTGAAATGAGGATGAAATGGGGACATATAAGGAATAGAGAGCTTTCTTTCTGGAAGTGAAGCGCGCGGTGCCGGGTTAAGAATTAGAATAAGGGGAACCTGCTTAGAATAATGAATAGGGATGGTGTTCGTAACTGATGAAATGGATGCAAGAAGAGTGTGGAAAATCTGCATAACAAAGGCAGTAATGAAGAGGTGATAATGACTGTGTGGGTTTGATGATACAAGAAGGAATAGGTGATGAGGT
>JABUQX010114786.1:12500-19363 GCA_015478945.1 Trachelipus rathkii
TTACAACTCTTTTCGGCCTGTTTGAATATGTTTCTATCCCGTTTGGCTTGAAAAACGCGGGCCCTACATTTCAACGCATAATGGAGTCCATTTTTTTATATTTCCCATTATTTACGTCTACCTTGATGACTTGGTAATATTTTCATCAACTCCAGAACAGCATGAGGAACATCTCAGGGCAGTTATCAAGCTTCTTTAAGAAAATTCTTTCAAAATCTCCTTAGAAAAATGTGAATTCCACAAGTCATCCTCTCAACTGAAGTTGTGTTTGCTGTTTATAATGAGCGCTTGTGTGTTTTGCCTTATTTTTTATTGGTTATCTGAATTTTAAAATTTTAGTTGTTCATTTCGAGTTTTAACTTATTTTAACCCTTGATATTATTTTAGTGTTTTATTGCTTACTATTTGTCATTTGCAAATTTTCAACCTACTAGAATTTTAAGGTAAGTTTTTAGTGTCAATCTTTTTTAACATTTAAGTTTTTATATATTTACTTTACTCTACTAGGTTTTTAGTGTCTGTCTTTTTAATTTTTTAGGTTTTACTTATTTACTGCACATATTATTTAGCATTTAATCTCCATTTTTCTAAACGAGAGAGCTCAAATTTCAGTTTTAAAGTTTTAATGTAGATCCTAGTACTTATTATTTTTTTTTTTTTTTTTTTTTCTGTACAAGGATTTGTGTGAGTGTGGGGTTGTGCACGTATTTGTACGTACGGCCGGACTGCGTGGATGCAGGGGTGGCCGAGGACGAGGTTCTCTATTGACTTCCACAATGTCCGTGGCCTAGACGCTAACTTCGAAATCTGTGGAGTATCACCTCTCTAACTCTTATCACAACCTCTTCTGTCTGAGACCCAGCTATCCAGAGATTCTTTCTCTAATAAACTTTATATCTCTAACTATAACTTTTGTTTTTTTTTTGTTTTTTTTTACAATTTCCTTCTAAATGATGGAATCTGTACTCATATTAACATTCCAGTAACACGTCTCGAAATTCTTGAATCTCCTAACTTCGATATTCTATGGCTTAAGGTCTTTCTTCCTACTACTACTACTACTACTACTACTACTACTAGTTATCTTGTATTTCAGCTAATACTCTTCTAATAGAAGAGATTTCCGGCCCTTTTAAATAGCTAACTTTCTCACGAGACTGTTACTTCTTCTCATCCAAATGCTGAGGTCTTCAACGTACACCACGCTGAGCGGTTGGGCTCCTCTCATACTGATACAGGTGGGAAGGAGGCCAAAACATTCAGTATTGCCAACGATCTGGAACAGCTGATTATGGAACCTACACAATACCAAACCGTATTAACCAATTCTTGAACACTCTTAACCTGTGACTCACCAATTCTTCTCGCTGCAAATACACAATTTTCCTTCCTATTGGTAACTCTGACCACAATCTTGTAGCTCTTATAACACTTTCTCCCCAGCAGCTTCACCATGCCCTAAACGTTACTTTCTGGCACTTTAATTGGGTTAATTGGGGGCGAGGCACTGCGTCGCTTCTTTGCTACCTATACTTGGTATGAATCCTGCTTTGACTGATGACGCTTCGGCGACTGCTGAAAAAGTAGGAGCCGTGATCTCCGAGGGAATGGGCAAGTTCATTCCATCTTCTACTAAATCTTTTCTTCACTCTCTCTTTCGACTCAGATAAAAACTTAATTTGGTTCAGCGAAATTTTTTTATATGTATTAGAAATTAATCTACTTGATAGGAAGGCATCAAACTTGTTAAATATATTCTGAATGTAAATTTAATAAAATAACCAAAAAGTAAAGTTGTTTTAACACCTTACCATTAAAGAGATAACTATAAAAGGGTTACAACTAGTTGTGTTGATGGTTCATTAGCCTCGAAGTACCAATCAAAGCGTAACCATATAGCTTCCTGTTGGTGAAGAAGGCGGCTTCAACAGTGAAAGGTGGAATCCCGAGTATCTGTAGATACGTAGGTCCCCTCAACGTATAAACGAAGCCCAATACGAAGAGATATCAAAAAACTACCTTCAACTACTACCTGTGCAGTGGAAGAACAAGCAGAAGAGATAATTACAAGCTCTCTACTACACCAGCAAGACCTACCAGTGGAGGAAGAAGAAGAGATAACTCCCAACACTCCTGCCACTACAGAATTGGCCTCTTCCTCTACTATATATATATATATATATATATATATATATATATATATATATATATATATATATATATATATATATATATATATATATATATATATTCAATGACCGGTGTGTGTGTGTGTGTGTGTGTGTGTGTGTGTGTGTGTGTGTGTGTGTGTGTGTGTGTGTGTGTGTGTGTGTGTGTGTGTGTGTTTGTTTGCTGCGCGCGCGCGTTGACTTCCCCTTCGAATTCGAACGCGTCTTAAAGCAAATATCTGAAAGTTATATATACATATAAACTTTGAATTTGGGCAATTCTATCATGCTCAACAATGCTGCATCAACAAGAATTATAAAAAAAAAGGTAAAAAGAATTCCATTTGTCTATTAAGTTGACTTCATAAAAAATAGTATTATAAAAATGAAAACAATTAGTTAATTACTAACTGAAATTAAAGCATTCAAAAATAAGAACAGAAATATACTTCCAAGCATAAACAAACACAAATATTTTGTGCTCATCTCATCCTTTTTTCAAGGAAAAAGAAAAAAAAAAACTGCCTTTGATAAAATTTACCAAAAAAAAAGTTATTCCCCTCTCTGCAAGAGCCTCTCAAGCTTTCCACATACATTAAAAAGATTCTGCAGTTCCGCAAAGGAAGTAATACCATAAACTTTATTTATATATATATATATATATATATATATATATATATATATATATATATATATATATATATATATATATATATATATATATTAATTAATGAAGCAGCAGATATTTTTTTCGCATCCGCGGATGCGGATGTTTGATATATATATATATATATATATATATATATATATATATATATATATATATATATATATATATATATATATATATATACTATATATATATATATATATATATATATATATATATATATATATATATATATATATATATATATATATATATTTCGAGTTTGAGATGTAGTACCTATTGGTGCATTGCGGGACAGGGACCCAACTTAAATGCACTAAACCAACCTCTTTCCCCAACCTCCGACCTTAATGAAAAAGATTTTACAATGGATTATATACTTTTTGCACTAGTATTAAAATTCAAATATAGGAAGGTTGTGCTTGAGAAACATTAATTTTTCGCCTTTTCTGCTGAGTCTATTTCTCTTTTTATCATATATTACTATAATATTAGCCCAGCAACACTAGTTGGAGGACAGGCTAAGTATTTCCTTGCAAGTTTTCTTAAGCGTGGGGTAAACATTTTGCTTAACTTTCCACCAACTGATAGGATCATCATTTGTATGTAGTCGTTTTTCTTGGTGATAATTTTCAATCATTTGCACTACATCTTTTGTAATGCGTGTGTTTCTTCATCTCACTACTGGACTGTGAAATTCTTCCAGTGAATCTGTTATTGATTTACTTCTAGGAGGTGTTGGTTCCTGTAGATTTCGTTTTTGACTTTTAATGGTTGTAGGTATCAAACTGGTCAGTTGAAGTTTTCAACTGGAACACAAAGCGACGATTTAACTTGTTCTAATATTGTGTTACAAAAAACTTGCCTTTATAACGGGGATCTAAGTAAGTTGGAATAATATGAAGGTCATTAATTTCCACAGAACCAAAGCGTTTTTCTAGCTCTAGCTTTATTACATCTTTCATTCTTTTTAAACCGTCATTATTTTCATTTGCAGATGGTTCAAAATGCTTCCTTAGCGTTGAAATTAATGGTATTACATCGGAGACAGAAGCTGTAGAGGCGCTGATTTTTTGTCATCCCTAATCTCATGTGACTCTGTTGACTCAAATTATTATGAACTTCATGCTGAGAGATCAGGAGTCATCATTACACAGTTAAGTCGAGTCACATGTCTCTCATTTAAAGTTTGCGTTCAGATTAATCTTCAGCATTTTTATAATAAAATTCTTTATCAAATCTCGACAATAAATATCCGCGCAACATCCGCTGGGCAAAGCGGGGATGCGGATCTTTAATAATATGCGGATGCGGATGTTACATGCATCACTAATATATATATATATATATATATATATATATATATATATATATATATATACATAAATATATATATATATATATATATATATATATACTCTTCTTCATCTCCCAGGAAGGGTGTATCACCCTGCCAGCAGAACGTGGTTGTGCATAAAAATTATGAAATATTTTAACTACTTAAGATAAAATTTGATGAAAAAAAACTATTTTATGATATATATATATATATATATATATATATATATATATATATATATATATATATATATATATATATATATATATATATATATATATATATATATATATATATATATATATATATATATACTATATACTGGTGGGCACTATTAACAGGCCAGTTGTTACATCGTTACAAACGAAGTTACTTTTATAACGGAGTAATAGGTTATTTTGAGTTTGTAGTAACGGAGTGAAAAAATCGTTACTTTTTAGAGTCAACCCGTTACTCGTTACTTTATATCTTGTCATATATATATATATATATATATATATATATATATATATATATATATATATATATATATATATATATATATAATATATATATATATATATATATATATATATATATATATATATTCTACCTGCTCAATCTTGTTTTCAGTAACTACTATTTGAGCTAATGAAAACATTTTGTGCCGGCTCACTTGGTTGGCTAATGGAATATTATAACAGCCAATAGCAATCAAGATTCCGTGTCATGTTTAGCTCGTGATCACTGACGATCCTTGCCTTTCTCCATTCTTTGTGTAAAGCTAGTCTGATACAGTAATAGCCCAGCAAAAATATCCAGGTTCCAGTGGGTTTTAAGATAATTTATCTTAAAACCTACTGAACTAAATTTTTTGCAGGGAGTGTACTCTTGTTTTTTGATTTTAAGTCTCATTAGTTTTAAAGTTAATTTGAAAAATGTCCGTCCAAGATCAAGGTGTGCTTGAAACAAAAAAACGAATAAAACCAACCTAAAACTTAACATAATTAGTGTCATGGTTCGGAGGAACACCTTAGGTGAGCGCAGACGCGCATCTTGAAGATAGGCTTAAATCAGCCTGGGATACAAAAAGGCTTATCCTAAATTTAGGCCTAAATTTAGGCCTAACATAGTTATTGCACCACATTTTACAGAAAAAGGTCAGTTTGAAATATATTTGACCTGGAATTAGGTCTAAATCGCCCCGGGATACAAAAAGGGTTATCCTAATTTTAGGCCTAAAGTAGTTATTTCAGAGAGAGAGTGTACCTTGTTGTGTTTTCTCGTGATGGCTTGTCAATGTACATAGATAATAATAATAATAATAAAGAAAATCCGAATTATTTAAAAAACTTTGAAATATTTTTAGTTAACATCGAGCGAATAATATAAATGTAAGTGAATAATTGTTATTTTTAAATAAGAACTTAGAAAGATTTTAATAAAATACATGTTATGTTAGCAGAGAAGAACTTATTTTGTTATTTTTATACTTATTACATGGCTAAAGATGATGTAAAGCAGTAAGTCAATAGAACAAAACGTGGCATAGCTTGGTGTAGAGGGGTGCTAGGGGCTGACCTTACTGATTTATTGCTTTAAGGTACGTAAAATATATGTTTTTAATAAAATTTCATAAAATTTTAGTAAAAGTTATTTTAAAACTTGATAGTTATAAAATTTATAAACAAAAAGTATTAACAGTTAATAATAAATTCTTTGTTCAAAGATAATGATTGATTTATTATAGAAGTTTTAAGAAACTTTGAAATAATTTTAGTTATATTTGAATGAGTAATATAAATGTACGTGTTTAATTAAAACATAAAATGTTTTAATAAATTATACGTTATATGTGTAAGTAAATCTGCGTGTGTAAGTAAATCTGTGTGTGAGTGTAAGTAAATCTGCGTGTGAGTGTGTGTGTGTGTGTGTGTGTGTGTGTGTGTGTGTGTGTGTTTGTATGTGTATAAGTGTAAATGTAAGTGTCTATGGGTAAATGTAAGTGTCATAGTGAATGTGTGTATAAGTGTCATAGTGAATGTGTGTATAAGTGTCATAGTGTATGTGTGTATAAGTGTGTGTGTGTGTGTATAAGTGTAAATGTAAGTGTCTATGGCTAAATGTAAGTGTCATAGTGAATGTGTGTATAAGTGTCATAGTGAATGTGTGTTCTAAATAATAATAACAATAGGCATGAAGTAAATAACACTAAGTATAATAATAAAAATAAAAAATAAAATAATAAAAATAATAAAAATAATAAATAAAATAATAAAAATAATAAAAATAATAATAAAAATAAATAAAAATAATAATAAAATAAATAAAAAGTATTAAAACAAAATAAAAAACATAATGTTAATAAATATATGAGTTAAAACAGTAAAGCAGAAAGTTAAAGCAGTAAAGCAGAAAGTTAAAGCAGTAAAGCAGAAAGTTAAAGCAGTAAAGCAGAAAGTTAAAGCAGTAAAGCAGAAAGTTAAAGCAGTAAAGCAGAAAGTTAAAGCAGTAAAGCAGTAAAACAAAAGCATGCTAATCCCCCCTCAGTGTTAGGTCACACCTCTATTGATTTACTGATTTGCTGCTTTAAGGTATGTAATGTTAATAAATATATGAGTTAAAGCAGTAAAACATATGAGTTAAAGCAGTAAAACATGAGTTAAAACAGTAAAACATGAGTTAAAGCAGTAAAGCAGTAAAACAA
>JABUQX010114787.1:0-21973 GCA_015478945.1 Trachelipus rathkii
TAATCCTAAACCAATCACCATTGACATCATTTATTCTTACACACGCTTCACTATCGTCATACATACTTTTGATTCCATCTCAGAAGCCTACACCAACACCATATATCACTAATACCTGCCATAAAGCTCCCTATATTAACTCCATCATACGCCTGTTGTAAATCCATAAACTCTGAGAAGTTATAAAAAGGAGAATTAATTAACACAGCAGCATATATATATATATATATATATATATATATATATATATAGTATATATATATATATATATATATATATATATATATATATATATACCCCAGAAGGGCGTGTATTGATGGTGTTATGCTCTTGTTACAAACATGTGCATGATATAGCGGTGAGAACCAATGCAGAAGGGTCTTTATCGTGTCCCTCCGTCCCCCAACATGTGTATTTGCATTTGTTGTGCATTCGTGCATTAGCATTTTGTCATATGCATTATCTTTCAACCTTCCTTTTCTTTCCCCTCATTTTTCATAAATTTTCTGTCCTTTCAATCCACCTTCTTTGTAAGTTTTTTTTTTTTGAATTCCCACCCATTAGTCCCTTTAATTATTTTTATAAGGTTGCCCCCTCCTTTTTCCTCCCCATCACAGCCCTGGGCACGGGCTATCCGCTGGTGCTCTCTACCTGCATGGGGTTTTCAGTTCACCACACACTCTCTCTTGATTAGGTACAGTTGAAAAACTACAGTCATTTTTAGCTCACCCTCCTGACTGGGCCAAGCACTGTAGGAACCCGTGGAACTCCAGTGCTAACCACCTTAGGAGACTGTTCTACACTCTGGTATAATCTCGGGTTTACGTGAATATATGAGATATAAGGTGCCGTGGTGGTGCCACTGAGTGGGTAACCGACGTAGAGTCTTCGTAGGATCTTCCGAAGCCATCCACGCTCCACCCTACGGGGTGTGGTTGGGCTGGGCTGTGTGGGTCTTTGACTCCGTGACCTTGCTGTAGGTGGCGTGAAGGATTACCCTTCCTTATGAAATATACGCCTTCCAGTCCATCCTATTATTTACGCTTATGTCTCATTTGCTTTATTGTTACACTGCTCATTCATGGAGACGAAGTTCGTGTTAAATTATGGAAAAAGTTATTAAATAAAACGTTTAAACTTTAAAACCAAGGTGAGCCAACAACATCACCGTAAATACCATCCGACAGGTTCCAGCCTGATCCCAATACCGCGGTCCCTACTACTTCTAGACCAGGTACCTATGCTTTACTTCCTTTCCTACAATTTTAGTCCTTTGCATAATTTTTCAAAGTATTTGTCGACCAGCAAACCCCGAACACCTCAGGTGACCCAACGGTCCGGGCAATCCCGCAAAAGGTGCCCCCTGTCATAGTCGTTCTCATTCGTTTACTCCATATGCTGCACCCCTCCCGGAATGCCATCAGCCGGCACATCATTCCCGATATATCACATACTGCGATCCACTACCTCCAAAGCTCTTACTGAGCACAGAACCATGCCTCAGTTGATGCACTGAAAGTTTTAGAGTTGAAGACTTCCAGTCACATTTTCACGAGAAATGGGAAGCCCACGCGCCACCTGAAACGGTGCCCACCCGGCCCATCCTTTACGCCTTCGGCAAGCCTTCATCCCTGTTATCCTGCCTGGATGATATAAAACACATCTAAAGGCACTATTTTTTGTTATGAACAGAAGACAAAGATTTAGCTGTCATAATGAGAAATCTCTCCAGCAGAAAAGATTTTCCGTTACAAACATTTATAGATGCCATTCAACAAGGCCATCTCCCATCAACTGATTACTATCCTGCTCTCCAACAAGGCTTTTGATCTTATTGGCAAGAGTGCTGGATGAGTGATCAGCGGGGAGCGAAATTCAGAAACATAAAGCCTAGCCTCCCACAGACGAAAGTGTTTACACGAGGTGATACTTGCACGCCTTCGTGTTGCCCACACCATGTCACTCACAGTAACTATGTCACAGGACCCTCCCATTTGCAATTTTAAGCGTGTCGTGCCACACCCTGCAATCTGTCTTCTGCTATACCTTCATTGATTGTCCCTACATGGACCCTATCCGCCGTTGTCATTTTCTACTTTACGGTCAATTAACACCTTCTAAAAAGATTATCCCATATCTTATCCGAATCTTCCACTTTAACAGTAACTATTTTCTTGTATCTTCAAGAAGTGAATATTCTTCATAACATTTGATTTTGTTATGTAATATTAGGACTATTTATGATGCAAGGATACAATTTTATTTAGTTTTTATTTATTTTTGATTGACTGAATATTTATTTCGCCTTTCAAATCTTCCTTTGACATTTGAAACATAAGCATCTGTGCCAGGCCCTCCCATGGTAATGATTTTCAGCCCAGTGGCTGTTTCTTTGTGAGCCGTGTGGGTCCTGCACACCTAGACCAATATATATATATAAAGGTTGCTGGTTGGTTACAGCAGTTGTTATATATATGCTATATATATATATATATATATATATATATACAAGGTTATATATGTTACAGGTTGAAGCCATATATGATACAAGGTTGATATGGGTTGGTTGCTGCTGCTATTATACATGGCCAGCATATAAGAAGGTTTTATATATATATTCGGACACATAGCAGTAACTTGTATTTATTTTTATGTATCTATAGATATATAAAGTATATATATATATATATGTAATGCTGCAATATTTAAAAACTAGCATTAACTTTTACTTACCTTTTGTAGTAAAAACAGCTGCAGTAGAAGAATCAATAATTGATGAAATCTTGCCCCCAAGGGATTCAACCTTTGCTTTTATTAATTCCTTTTCTTCGATGCCAACAATTACAAAAACTAAACTTTCCATGGGTTCAGATTTTTCAATTTCTTTCCTTTTAGAGCAAATAATAATGTAATTTTGTGATTAAAATAATAAAAGTTAGAACTTACATGTTTTAAAATTTTAGAAAAAAATGAAATGTAAAGTAATATTGTATTTCCAATTTTTGCCCCTTTTATTACTCTCAAAGCTTCTACAATATATAAAAATCCAAGCTACAACATATTAAAATTGAGGTGCTTTTTGGGAGTCTTGGATTGAAAAAAAAAAAAAAAAATCTAAATTTGTTTAATGAAAGTTAACAGTTGGCATTAGCTTCAACAAGAGGTAGGGTAGGGGAAGGTGTTAGACTGATAGAGAATGGAAGAGAGTGGGGAGTGCCCTCTTTATTATACGCTGATGATTTGGTTTTGAGTGCCTGAAGAATATTTGAGATAATTGGTAGAGGTGTTTTGCAGGGTGAGTAAAAAGAAGGTTTGAAAGTAAATGTTGACAAAAGTAAGGCGATGTTTGTGAGTGAGGAGAGTCCGCGGTATGAAATCATGTTGGGTGGTGAGCAATTGAAACAAGTATCTGAGTTTAAATGGAAATGAAAATGGAAAGTATGATGCAGTGTGTGGTAGGAAATTTGAATAGTGTAAAGGTGGATGTTGCAATTAAATTCTTGGAGAATACAAAGGAACTAAGTCTTGCATGAGGGTATGTTATTACCGGAGTTAATGTATAATAGTTAAACTATGGTCTGGATTAAGAGGTATAGATCTAAGGTACAATCTGTTCAGATGAATAATCTTAGGGGCGTGTTAGGTGTGAGTAGAATTGATAAAATGAGGAATAAGCGTGTTAGGGAGCTGTATGGTGTAAAGAAGAGTAAATGAGAGAATAATAGGGTGTATTAATTAAGATGGTTTAGTCATGTGGAAAGGATGGATGATAGTCGGTTGGATAAGAGGATGTATAGTGGTGAGTGTGCTGGGAATTGACGGGCTGGGAGACCGAAGAAAAAGTGGATTGAGTTAATAAAGGAATGTCTGAAGGAAAGGAATGCGAGTTTGGCAGACGAGAAGAAAGGTGCATAATAAGAGTGAATGGCGGGGTTTGTGAGGTGGTATATGATTGTGGGTTTGACCCAAAAGATGAACCCCACATTGAAGAGATACCCCAATGAATGTCCATCGCGGTTTTCTGAAGTCCTAGGGTGAATTTTTCTTTTGACTGCAATTGGCTCTCACTTAAGGGTACGAGGAGATGGTAGATGGGGTGGGGCTTTTTCCCTTCGACATGCATCATGTTCTTCTACTACTACTTTTCTGCTTCCAGTGTATGTTGCGCACCTCACCATCAATCTGGGGAAAGGGAGGAAGATTGCCTGGGTAAAAGAACTGGCTAAGGGTTGATTAATTAATATTCTATGAAGGAGGTCTGTAAAATTTCTGAGCTGGGAACCATGGTATAAAAAAGTTAGTAGGTTGCTAAACATGCGTGTGTATATAGCAAAATATTCTTACCGTTTAATTCCTCTGAGCTGAATTGGTGGCTGCTCTCTTGCTCTCCTACAACAAACTCGCGATCTCCGTTTTTCTTATATTGTATGTCCTTTCTAAGTTAAATAATAATAAAATGTAAGTGATTAAACATCATCATAGTAAAGATAAAGGTTAAAATTTTTAACAAGATATTAATATACCAAAGCAGATTTTTACTAACAAGAAAGAATAAGTTTCCTTAAGTTCCCCTGGAATTCTGAACTCTAGTCTCACTGGTTTTTCCACTATGTTAGAGCATTTGGTCCATTTGACAAGCCTCCATTGAAAAAGGATCCTTCCAAAATCCTACTCCAAATAGTAATAGTCAACATCTGTACAATCATGTATTTCTCATAACTATTTTAAAAAACTTTCTGCAATGTATCACTTACCTAAACCTAAGATTGCCGGTTTTGCAAACATTGCACCTCCCAATTTTTGCAGCTAAAAGGTCTAAATCCGCTAGGGAATCTCAGCATCATATAATCAATAATAGTAAAAAATATATTTTAGCGTTTCACTCCATTCAAGTAGATTGCCTCTATCTGCAGCATGAAAGTAATGACTAGGTAAAAAAAATTAAGCAAATTCAAACCAAAATTAGAGTAATTAAACAATTTAAAGTAGAAAAGTTATTAAAAAAATTTGTCTACATCTCGATAGATTAATTTATTTACATATTTAGCAGCCACAAAAATTTTCCATTTATCTGTTTTATATTAAATATTAGATGGATAAAATATCCAAGACTTGCTACCTAATACTGACATCAAATTTCTTAGAATGAAAACGGAGATAACATTTCCTCTGGAAAATTATTTCCAATAAACCTACCATTTTCAATAATAGTAATAATAATAATAATAATAATAATAATAATAATAATAATAATAATAATAATAATAATAATAATAATAATAATAATAATAAGTATGTGTTGGATGTTAAATCAGTGAGGGGTTTAGGAATGGGATTATCGGATCATTATGTTGTTCTATGTAAAGTTAAGTTAGTGGGGGCTTGGATGGAGAGGAAGGTGATACGAAAGGAAGTAGGTAAAATTAAGAGTGAGAAGTTAAGTGAGCAAGATAATAAGGATAAGTATAAGAGCGCTCTCGCTAGTAAATCGGTTGAATGAGAACAAGTATACTGAACAAATCTGGGGCAAATGAAGGAAGCAATTGTTAGTAGAGCAAGAGTGGATGTGCTAAAGTAGGGAAGTAAGAATGTTAACAGCGAATGGTGGAATGAAGAGGTGATGAAACCCGTTAAAGGTAAAAAAGAAACGTGGTTGAATGTACTAAAAGCAAATGATGAAGTTTCAAAAGAAAGATGCTTGGAATTATATAAGGAGGAAAAAAGAAATACTAAAAGGTGCATACGTAGGAGAAAAACAAGAGGTAAATGAACAGTTTGGAAGGAGGGGGAATGTGGACTTAGTAATAGGAAGCTCTTCCGGAAGGAAGAGCGAAAGGTTAAGAATGAGAATAAGGGGAATCTGCTTAGAATAATGAATAAGGATGGTGCTTTTGTAACTGATGAAATGGATGTGAGGGGAGTGTGGAAAGAACACTTCGAAAATCTGCACAATATTAGCAGTAATGATGAGGTGTTAGTGAATGTGTGTGGGTTTGATGGTACAAGAAGGAATAGGTATTTTCTGGATGAGGTTATTAGTAAGGAGGAGGAAATGGAGGTGAGTGAGAAAGTTGAAGAATGTAAATCTGCAGGTATAGATGAAATACTGGTGAAATGATCAGGAAGCGGAGGCGAGATGGGTTGATTGATTTGGAAGTTGTGTAATAAAGCGTTTATGGAGGGTATAGTTCCAAGGGATTGGAGGAGAGCGGTAATAGTACCCTTATATAAGGGTAAGGGAGAAAAGGGGAACTGTAGAAATTATAGGGGAATAAGTTTATTGAGTGTTGTAGGGAAGATATATGCTGGTATTTTGGTCGAAAGAGTGCGTCGAGTGACTGAAGGACTGATTGGTGAAGAACAAGGTGCGTTTAGGAGTGGTAGAGGATGTGTGGATCAAATTTACATTGAGAAACAAAATGATTGAGAAAATGAGGGAGAAGAAGAATAAATTATATTTAGGTTTTATGGATTGCAACAGGCGTGTAAGATAGACTAAATACAGAAGAATCATCCTCCAATTAATATGGTGATATATGGTGTTGGTGGTAGGCTTCTGAATGGAATCAAAAGTATGTATGACGATAGTGAAGCGTGTGTAAGAATAAATGGTGTTATGTCTCCTTGGTTATTCAATTTGTATATGGATGGGGTTATGAAAGAATTCGAGGTGGGGATGGCAGTGGAAAATGGTGTTAGAATGATGGGAGAATGGAGATGAGAGAGGGCGCCCTACCCATTAAGTACGGATGATTTGGTTCTGTGTGGCGAATCTAAAGAGAGTTTGAGAGGATTGGTAGAGAGCTTTGGCATGCCATGTAAGACGAGAATCTTGGCAAGCAAACGTAGATAAGTGTCTGGTTATGGCTGTGAGTGAGGACAGTCCCTGGTGTGAAGCTGTTAGATGGTGAGCAGCTGGAGCAAGTGCCTGAGTTTAAATATTTAGGTATGTGTTGGATGAGAAGGGAACGGATGTTGGAGTGTAGTGGTGGGAAAGTTGTGAATGGCAGGAAATTGGTTGTGGTGCAATTAAATCGTTGGTAAATGCAAAGGGACTAAGTCTTGGATGCGCTAAGTAGGGATACATGAGGGTATGTTGTTAATGGTGTTAATGTAATAGTAGTGATTTTATGGTCTGGAATAAGAAGTATAGATCTAAAGTTCAATGTGTTCAGATGGACAATCTTAGGAGCATGCTAGGTGTGGAGAGAAGAATTAATAAAATGAGGGATGATGACCTTATTAGAGAGTTGTGTGGTGTGGAAGAAAGGGGTAAATGAGAGAATAAATGAAAAAGTATGTTGAGGATGTGGTTTGGACTCATGTGGAAATGATGAATGAAAGTCGGTTGGTTAAGCGGAGGTATAGTGGTGGGAGTGTGTTGGGAACCGACCGGCTGGGAGACCGAAGAGCAGTGGATCGAGTCGAACGAATGTCTGGAATGGAGAGAAATTCAGAGTTTGCAGAGGCGAGAATAAAGGTGCATGATAGGAGAGAATGGCGGGGTTTTTGTATGGGGGCATGGCTGGCCCAACGGGCCAGGAATGAACCCTTACATTGGGCTGATGATTTAATATAGTGAGGGCCCGGCCGCGGTCCCATGAAGCCTAGGGTGGATTTTCTGTCTGTGACGAGTTTTCACTACCACAGGTGGCCAGAGGGCAGTAAGGTCAGCTTTCTTTTCGACATTTGTCATACTTACCGCTTTCTTTCCGGCTTGTAGCGCACCTACTCTCAGTTACTAACGTAATAATAATAAAAAATAAATAATAATAATAATAATAATAATAATAATAATAATAATAATTAAAATAGCATACATAAAAAAAAACATTACACAATAAAACATTATCACAAAAAAAATATTTTTAACTTTAAGCATTATATGAATTATAAAAGATACTATATTATCTTAAAATGGAAAGAGAATGGTGTTCTTCAATATAAAAAGAGTCCATTTTTTACCATTGCTTCTCCTGCGAGTGGGTCATAATCATTGTATTCCAGAAGCGCCGCAAGCTCAACTTCACTTAAATTTTTCTGCAACTTTTCCCGATATGAAAACATCAGAGCATTTTGCTTTTCAATTAGGCCTTCCTTTCCTGATGGCTCCTCCTTACTTGAAGAATTTGTTGCATCTTCACTTTCCCTACTGTAATAATAATAATAATAATAATATAATAATAATAATAATAATAATAATAATAATAATAATAATAATAATAATAATAATAATAATAATAATAATAATAATAATAATAATGTAGTAGGAAAGTTGTGAATGGCAGCAAGGTGGCTGGTGCAATTAAATCGTTGGTGAATGTAAAGGGACTAAGTCTTGAGTGTGCTAGGGTCTTACATGAGGGTATGTTGTTACCTGTGTTATTGTACAGTAGTGAGACTATGGTCTGGAATAAGAAGTATAGATCTAAAGTTCAATGTGTTCAGATGGACAATCTTAGGGGTGTGCTAGGTGTGAGAAGAATTGATAAAATGAGGAATGAACTTATTAGAAAGTGGTGTGGTGTGAAGAAAGGGGTAAATGAGAAAATAAATGAAAGTATGTTGAGATGGTTTGGTCCTATGGAAAGGATGAATGATAGTCGGTTGGTTAAGCGGATGTATAGTGGCGAGTGTGTTGGGAACCGACCGGCTGGGAGACCGAAGAAAAAGTGGATTGAGTCAGTAAACGAATGTTTGAAGGAGAGAAATGTGAGTTTGGTAGAGGCGAGAAGAAAGGTGTATAACAGGAGTGAATGGCGGGGTTTTGAGGGGGTGGCGGGCAAAATTCACCTGGGGCCAAGGGGATGAACCCTTACATTGATGATCTACCATAGTGAGGGTCCATCGCTGTCCCATGAAGCTTTAGGGTGGATTTTCTGACTGCGATGAGTTCTCACTAATTAATGGTACTGAGGGGGCGGTAAGGACTGGTCTTTCTTTTCGACTTACGTCATAAATTCTTCTACTGCTTTTTCTTTCCCATGCTCGTTTCGCACCTTACTCCCATTCTTGGGAAAATAGAAGGAAGATAAAGAAAGAAAGTAAAGAAAGAAATAATAATAGAATAATAATAATAATAATAATAATAATAATAATAATAATAATAAGAATAGTACATATATTTGTTTTTCTAACTACTGGCATAGAATATAAAATAATTATCAATAATAATAATATTTAATAATCATAAAATAATAATAATAATAATAATAATAATAATAATAATAATAATAATAATAATAATAATAATAATAATAATAATATTATTTAATAATAATAAAATAATAATAATAATAATAATAATAATAATAATAATAATAATAATAATAATAATAAATAAATAAATAAAAAATAATTATTAAAAAATAAAGATTTGTAGTTATATAAGGAGGAAAAAAGAAAGACAAAGTTGCATACATAGGAGGTAAAATGAGGTAAACGAACAGTTTGGAAGGAGAATGAATGGGAACTTGCAAAGGAATAGGAAACTTTTCTGGAAGGAAGAGTGAAAAGTTAAGAATGAAAGTAAGAGGAATCTGCATAGAATATGAATAGGGGTGGTGCCTTCGTAACTGATGAAATGGATGTGAAAAGAGTGTGGAGGGAACATTTTGAAAATTTGCACAACACTAGCAGTAATGAAGGGGAAAATAGTGAATGTGTGTGGGTTTGATGATGCAAGAAGAAATAGGGATTTTGGGGATCAGGTAAATAGTAAGGAGGAGGTAATGGGAAGAGTGAGAAAGTTGAAGAATGGTAAATCTGCAGACAGATGGAATTAGTGGTGAAATGATCAAGAATGGATGCGAGATGGTGATTGAATGGATTTGGAAGTTCTGTAACAATGCGTTTACGAATGGTATAGTTCCGAGAAATTGGAGGAGAGCAGTAATAGTACCATTATATAAATGTAAGGGGGGATAAGGGGAATTAGTTTAATGACTGCTGTAGGAAAGATATTTCATGGTATTTTAGTAGAAAGAGTACATCGTGTGACTGAAGGACTGATTGGTAAAGAAAAAGGTGCATTTAGAAGGGGTAGAAGATGTGTGGATCAAATTTTTACATTGAAACAAATGATAGAGAAAATGAGAGCGAAGAATAAATTGTATTTAGGTTTTGTGGACTTGCAAAAGGCATATGACAGGATTAATAGGGAAGCTCTTGGCAGGTGTTAGTGATATATGGTGTTGGTGATAGGCTTCTAAATGGAATCAAATGTATGTGTGACAATTGTGAAGCTTGTGTAAGAATAAATGGCATCGAAAGTGATTGGTTTAATATTAATAGAGGAGTGAGACAGGGATGTGTTATGTGTCCTTGGTTATTTAATTTGTATATAGATGTGGTTATGAAAGAATTAGAGGTAGGAATGGCAGGGAAAGGTGTTAGAATGATGGAGAATGGAAGAGAGTGGAGGGTGCCCTGCTTATTGTAAGCAGATGATTTGGTTTTGTGTGGTGAATCTTAAAAAAGAGTTCGAGAGATTTGGTAGAAGGGTATGGCAGGTGTGAAGGAGTTTTGACAGTAAATGTAGATAAGAGTGTGGTATGGTAGTGGGTGAGGAGAGTTCGCAGTGTGAAGTCATGTTAATTGGTGAGCAACTGGAACAAGTATCCAAGTTTAAATATTTATAACATATGTTAAATGAAAAGGGAATGGATAATGAAGAGTGGAGTAAGAGAGTCGCGAATGGTAGGAATGTGGCTGGTGCAATTAAATCCTTGTTGGATGTTAAGGGACTAAGTGTTGAGTGGGCTAGGGTTTTGCATGAGGGTATGTTGCTACCTGTGTTAATGTATAGAAACTATGGTCTTGAATAAGAGGCATAGATCTAAGGTACAAAGTGTTCAGATGGACAATCTTAGGGGCGTTAGATGTGAGAAGAATTGATAAAATGAGGAATGAACGCATTAAGGAGTTGTGTGGTGTAAAGAAATGTATAAATGAGAGAATAAAAGAGTACAATGAAATGGTTTGGTCATATGGAAAGGATGGATGATAGTCAGTTGGTCAACCAGATGTAAAGTGGTGAATGTGCTGGGAATTGACTGGCTGGGAGACCGAAGAAAAATTGGATTGAGTCAGTAAAGGAATGCCTGAAGGAGAGGAATGAGAGTTTGACAGAGGCGAGAAGAAAGGTGCATAACAGGAGTGAATGGCGGGGTTTTGTGAAGGGGTATGGTTGTGTGCTATGCCCAGAGGATGAACCCCACATTGACCAGAAACCACCAGTGAGAGTCTGTCGCAGTCTCGTGGGTGGAATTTTCAGACTGTAATAAGTTCTTACTTAAAGGTATAAAGGGAGCGGTAAAGATAAAGACTTTTCGACTTCCATTATGTTCTTCAACTACTTTTCTGTTCTGTTGTATGCTACTTATGATATTGAACCCTGCTATCTTTGATGAAAAACAGAAGCGCCTCAATACAAAACAAGAAGTAAGCAAATCATTTAATTTAAATTCCTTTTCATCTTTTATTGATTTGACAATATTTTCATGGTAAGAAATTTTTTTTTTTTTTTTTTTTTTTTTTTTTTATATATATAAATACAGATAAACACCACTGCTCACGGGCAGAGCCCTAGTCTAGGAGGGGGTGTACTCATTTAACGTCCGAACAAGACGAAGCCAAGCCCAGGGAGAAAATAGCTCACATTTTCCCACCTGACCAGTGTTACACATAAATTTGTTATGATTATATCGTTATATTTTAAATTTCCAACTTTTCACTGTATGCAACAAAAGATAAACTTCCTCAAGCCCAAGCTGAGAAACACGCGTTAATTGGGTACGTTTAAATTTATCTTTCTTTCTTTATCTTCCTCTTTGCCCCAAGACTGGTAAGTGTTACATGTATCGGAAAAGCAAAGTGCTAAGAACATGACAAAGTCGGAAAGGAAAGCCTGTGCCTAACTGCCTCTCTGTACCATTAATTAGTGAGAACCCCTCGTCACACAGAAAATCCACTCCAGAGCTTCATGGGACCGCGACGGACCCTCACTATGGTAAATCGTCAATGTAAGGGTTCATCCCTTGGCCCAGGTGGGCCACAACCATGCCCCCATACAAAACCCCGCCATTCGCCCTCCTCTATTATGCACTCCTATTCTCGCCTCCTCTGCCAACTCATTTCTCCTCTGGACATTCGCTCACCGACCAATCATCTTTCTCTTCTTATTCCCAGCCAGTTTTGTTCCCATCACACTCGCCACTATACATCCGCCTAACTAACCAATAGACTATCATTCATCCTATCCACATGACCAAACCATCCTCAACATACTTCTTCTTATTTATCTCTCCTCATTTAATTCCACCTCACTTCACAACCTTTCAAACACTTCTAATACGTTCATTCCTCTTTTTATCAACACTTCTCACACTTAGCATGCCCCTAAGATTGTCCATCTGAACACATTGAACTTTAGATCTATACTTCTTATTCCAGACCATAGTCTCACTACTATACAATAACACAGGTAACACATACCCTCATGCATAAGCATCTTTGCGCAATCAAGACTTAGTCCCCATACATTCACCTCCAACGATTTAATTGCACCAGCAACCTTCCTGCCATTCACAACTTTCCTACTACACTCCTCATCATCCCTTTCTTATCCAACACATACCCTAAATATTTAATTCGTAGACACTTGTTCCAGCAGCTCACCATCTAACATAACTTCACACTGAGAACTGTCCCCACCACAACCATAACCTTACTCTATCTACGTACTTTTACTTTCAAACCCTCCTTTTACACACCCTTGCCAACTTCTCATCTACCAATCCTTAAACTCTCTTCAGATTCGTCACACAGAACCAAATCATCTGCATATAATAGTTCACTCATCTCCATTCTCCATCATTCTAACACCCTTCCTGCCATCCCCACCTTGAATTCTTTCATAACCCCATCCATATACAAATTGAATAACCAAGGAGACAGGGCAATCACAACCCTGTCTCACTCCGCTATTAATCCTAAACCAATCACCATTGACACCATTTATTATTACACACGCCTCACTATCGTCATACATACTTTTGATTCCATTCAAGAAGCCTACCACCACCACCATATATCACTAACACCTGCCATAACGCTTCCTATTAACTCTATCATACGCCGTTGCAAATCCATAAAACTTAAATACAATTTATTCTCCTTGTCCCTCATTTTCTCAATCATTTGTTTCAATGTAAAGATTTGATCCACACATCCTCTACCACCCCTAAAAGCACCTTGTTCTTCACCAATCAGTCCTTCAGTCACTTGACGTGCTCTCTTCTGACCAAAATACCAGCATATACCTTCCCTACAACACTCAATAAACTTATCGTCATACATACTTTGATTCCATTCAGAAGCCTACCAAATACACCAAACCAACCTCATATATCACTAACACCTGCCATAACGCTTCCCAATTAACTCTATCATACATACGCCTGTTGTAAATCCATAAAACTTAAATACAATTCTATTCTCTTTTCCTCATTTTCTCAATCATTTGTTTCAATGTAAGATTCATCCACTACATCCTCTACCACCCCTAGCACCTTTTTGTTCTTCACCTCAATCAGTCCTTCAGTCACTTGACGTGCTCTTTCTCTTCTGACCAAAATACCAGCATATAAATCTTCCTACAACACTCAATAAACTTATTCCCCTATAATTTCTACAGTTCCTTTCTCCTTACCCTTATATAAGGGTACTATTACCGCTCTCCTCCAATCCCTTGGAACTATACCCTCCATAAACGCTTTATTACACAAATTTCATTTCGTAATACCGTTAATAATGAACTCACTAAAGTAGAAAGCAACTCAATCAGACTTTCTTTTTCAGGTTTTAAGTTTTGGGAGTACTGTTGAACTTCTAGTCTCACCTTCTAGTTGGGAAGATCTTTTAGCCTTGGCTTTAAGTGTTAGAAACTACTTTTACTTGGCTTTTGGTTTTGGAACTACCTTTTAGTCTTAGATTTACACTTTGGAAAAAGATCACCTTTTGTTCTAGTCTTGTAACAACTTATCACTTATCGGACATAATTCATATCTTCAACTTGGTCCTGGACAGTAATTTAAACCAACCATTCAGAAACCACAGAATAATCCTATTTATGAATATCAAGCTCCGGAAAAGAACAGGTTCAAAAACTTTTCTTTATTTATTTTGCATTGTTATCACAGCCACAACTACACTTGTTTATTGACGCTGTTAGTGTATATTCATTTTGCGTGTATTTATTTCAATTCCGAACCACTTCTTCGCAGTGGGATCATTCTTCCTGCCCTGTATTCTTCCAGGTTAAATTTCGACATCGATCATTGTTACTTTTCTTGCTGAAGGTCAAGCGCCTGCTTACAAATTAACAAACAACTAGAATATGAAATAAGAAAAAAATGCTCAAATCATTATTCTGGAGCTCGCCCAATAAGGCATTTTGCCTCCTTTTTGAAACTAATTTATAAAGTTGCATTAAATATAAGGAAATATGCTTGCAAATCTGTCTTTTATTTTTCATGGCTAATGGTGTAATTGATGAAAGCTCTGCCGAATACCTGAGCAGCTTCGTAGTGCCTCTTTAAGGAATTGCTGTATGACATGCCCACGTTTCTTATTGAGTTCCTATAAAACTCTGATGTTGTCATTGAATATACGTCTCTCTAGTCAGCAGTTGAATTTAGTGACATACGGTAAGGACTTTCGAATTTATCACTTATACTATTATACAAAGTTACTTCGTTAATGCTTGAGTTTTGGGGGGTTTGGGAATTGTTGGAAACTTTGTTCATTTTATTTCTCATATTAGAAGACTGTGCATATTCAGTATTCTTTCTCGCTTGTCTAGTAAATGATTTCTCCTTGTGTTTTTCTCTGCCCTCCTCATTGCTTCTCCCTTATATATATATATATTTATATATATATATTATATATATATATATATATATATATAAATAATTTATCTATATATATATTATAATATATATTATATATAGTATATATGTTATAGTATTATATATATATAATAATATATATATTATATATATATTATTTATAATTATATATATATATATATTATATTTAGTATATATATTATCTATATATATATTACTCTTATATATTAGTAGTGTTACGATTTCGGTCGGCTGGCGGAAATTTGAGCATTTTTACGGTTCCGGTTCCGCGGAATTTTGAAAATTCGGCGCGGAACGATTAGCTTTCCTTAATTTAACTTTCTTAACACTTTTGAAATATTGCTGAATTGTGGTGAATTAAAAGAAACTGTTCATAGTATCTGGGCATATTTTTTTTTAACGTTTTTCGCTCAAAATTATTTCTGCTTTTGAAAAGGAAAATAATTTCTCTGAATATATGCGGAGACTGAAAAGGAGAGTAATGTTTGGGCTTAGTACTGGGGCTATCTTTGGGAATTTAGGGCTTGTTCCGCTTTCACCGAATTGAAGGATATTCTTTTTTCCAGATTAGAAAATTGATTTTTTCTGGTAAAAATTTTTTAATTTTTTAACAGTTAACTTTGAAGAGGCAGCTGATTTTTTCTTTTTTTTCGCCTTTTTACACTAGCTGACTCGCTGTCACTTTCACTTTCTTCAAACTTTTAAAAACTAGTAATCTTTGAGTATTTGTCTTTCTTGAATGCTCTCATAGATATTTGAGGTTACTTGACAAATCTAAGTTTTTTGTAGATAATGCTCGCTTGCTTCTGAAAATGACTCATCGCTGAAACGCTTCTTCTTGTACTGCTACTACTACTATTATCACTTTCTACTGTCAATTTATTTGCATATTTCTTTCAAGGCTCGTCATTTTCTACTCAATTCTGCTTAATTCATTAGATAAATTAAGTCAGTTTAGTAATTCTTGGGTCTACTACTAAGTATTTAAAACTAATTATCTGTTTTTGATATAGGCTTATTGATCTTTCTCTTCCCTTTTATTTCATCAAAATGCTTACTCTAATGCTTCTTTCAGCTGCTTGCTCTTTATTCGTCTAATTGCTGTCATGCGATCAGTAGTTTTTGAGGAAGATTATGCTGGAGGAGCTGCAAATATGTAGAATAATTTTGATGATATAATTGAATTTGCTTCATAGTTTTTCCGTAATCACATGAGTAAATCGGTCTGGCAAAACATCTCTCTTAGCAATTTTTTCAGTATTATGCTATTTATATTCCACGGCAGCTCGCACAATGACGTGTAATGATTTCGATATCTGTTTTAATATCAGCATACCACTTGGCTAGAGGCTTCTTTTTCAACATTGCCAACTTCTTTTTTCTATGATATCCAATTATGTGGCTATCCACGCTTGTTAATTAACATATTTGAAATTTGGTCTTAATAAGTTTCGGTCTTGGGCAAGATGTGGATTCCCCAAGTCTGCCTTGTTAATTTCCTTTAACAGTTAATTTAAGCTGCAAAAATAAAACCTGGTAACGTAATTGAAATGTGTAGCAAAAAATATTCCTGACGATTTTTCTTAAAGGTTAAATCACAGCGAGTGCTCTCTTCGAGAAAAATAAGGAATCTTTATATTTAAATTCGAAGTTTATGATACACACAAGAATCAACTTGCTGTATTCACTGGCTAAATGCAAAGTTCCAAGTTTCATGTTATACGCTCCATCTAGAAGGATCAAATGAATTTATGTCTAGGCGGCAGGAATTTCAACATTATTCATGCTAATTACAAAACTTCATAAGTGTATTCTTCTTACCATTTGAGCTAAGTACTGTGAAAATTCAGGCTCAATCCTGTAACAGTGCCATTTTTTTTTTTAACAAATTTGCGCTGGTTAAGGCCCAAGTGGCAGTTGAAGAAATAAAGATGAGTAGTTTGAAATAATTATTTAGGGCTGCTGCTACTATATCTGATGCAGCCATTGTAGAGAGCTTCTTCAGAATAACTGATGATCTTAATTCTTGCGAATGATCATTCTTCAGTCCTCTCTACAAAATTATTTTTCTATCTCTCACATTTTCCTCTAGGCAAAATAATTCTTATTTCTACTAGGCAATAAGATATTTGGTTGATAGATGGGCTAATAAGTTTCAACTACGGAATCCCTCTCTTCTGTGAGCCTGTGTAAGTGGCCTGGTTACGCTTCATTGGATAAAATTAATTAATTTTGCTGTTATTTGAATTTGGTGTCATTGGATTACTGGTCTAGTGGACATGGGTAAATGCGCCGGACACGTTAAGAATGGGGCAAATGCGCCTCTGGCATGTTGTCCCAATTTGGGCATTTTTAGAGGGCTTTATATCTTTTAATTATATATATATATATATATATATTAATATATATAAATATATATATATATATATTATATATATATATATATATATATTAGTATATTATATAATATATCATATATATATAATATATATATATATATATATATTATAGTAGTATTCTATATAATATATATATATATATATATATATATATATATATATATATTATATATATATATATATACATGGGTTTAGCGATATGAGAATAAGGGTAATCTGCTTAGGATAATACATAGGGATGGTGCTTTCCGTAGCTTGAATGAAATGATACATGTGAGGGGTGTGGAGGGATGCAGCTGATATTGTTTCGAAAATCTGCATAACATTGGCAGCTAAGAAATGAAGAAGAGATGAATGTGGAATGTGTGTTGGTTTAACTGGTAGAAGGAGGGGGATAAGTTATTTTCTGGGATGAGGTCATTAGAAAGGAAGAGGTCATGGGTAGAGTGAGAAAGTTGAAGAAATGGTAAAATTCTGCAGGTATAGATGAAATTATGGTGAAAATGTTCATAGTAATGGGAAGCGAGATGGTTGATTTTGTATTAGATTTGGACGTTTGAAAAGTGTCATAAAAGCGTGTTATGGGGGGTGGGGGGTAATAGTTCAGACGGGATTGTACGGACAGCCAATGAGTAATGATAAGGGTAAGGGGGGTATACTGCAATAAGCTTGTTAAGGAATTATAGGGGGAATTGAAGCTGTATTGAGTGTTAGTAGAGAAGTATATATAATCTTGGTATTTTTGGTCTGAATAGAGTGCGTCGAGTGCTGGAGAACATTCCGTTAGATCTATTATGGTGAAGATAAAATATCGCAAGGTGCATATTAAAGTGGTTAGAGGGGTATGTGTGGATTCAATATCCTTTACATTTGAAACAAAATAGATGGGAGAAAATTGAGAGCAGAAGTAAGATTAAATTTGTTATTAGGTTTTCAGTGGTATGTGGCAAACAGGTGTTATGCATAGGTTTTAATATGAAAGGCTCTGTGCAGGTGCTAGATTACTGATAAATATGATGCCCTGTATGGTAGGCTCTGAATGGAATTAAAAGTATGTATGACGATAGGGAAGCGTGTTTAAAGAATAAATGGAATTTCAAAAAAGTGATTGGTTTTTAATATTACATTTGCGGAGTTGGAGGCAGGATGTGTTTTTATGCACTGCATTGGTTTTTTATTCGATATTTGTATGTGTGATGGGGTTGATGAAGATATATAGAGGTAGGGGTGGCAAGGGGGGATGATGTTTTAGAAATAATGGCAGATAATGGGCAACGTAGAGAGTTGGAGGAAGGGGTGCTCTGCTATACTATTATATGCGAAATGATTTGGTTTGTGTGTGGCAATCTTCTGAAGAGTTTCGACGGAAATAGACAGGAGTTTTATAGAAGTTGGTACAGAGAATTTGCCATGGTGTGGTATAAAGGAGGGGGTTTGAAAGTAAACGTAGATAAGAGTAGAGGTTATGGTTGTGAGTGGGAGGCACAGTTCTCGATGTATAAGTTATGTTAGATAATGGTGAGCTTAGCTGGAATAAAGTGTCTGAATTTAACACAAATAGTAGTATATTTGGATGACAAGGCGACTGGGATGATTGCAGAGCTGTGGTAGGTAGAAAAAAGTTTGTGCATGGCAGGAATGTCGGCTGTTCTGCGGCAATTCAATCTTTTGTGGATGTAAAGGGAATTTTAAGTCTTGAGTAGCGGTTAGGCGTCCGTGCTTACTATGAGGTATGTTGTTTGTTATCACCTGTGTTAAAGGTATAGTAATTGACATTAATGGAGCTACTGGTGCTGGAATAAGAGGTATAGATTCTAAAGTAAATTGTGTTTCCGATGACCAAGTCTTAGGGAATGTGGTTAGGCGTGTTAGTAATTGGATTAAAATGAGAACATGCGAACATATTAGAGTAGTTGTGTGTGGTGAAGAAAAGGGTAAATCTAGAAAATGTTAAAACTGAGAGAAATTCAGATGGTTTGTGCATGTGGAAAGGATGGATAGATAGTCGGTTGGTTAAGTGGCGGTGTAAGAAGGATGTATGGTTGGGTGAGGTGTGTGCTGGAGAAAATATCGAACCGGCTCGGTGAGACGTGGAAGAAATACAGTTGATTGAGTCAGTAAAAGGAATGCCTGGACAGGATGAGAATATGTGAGTTGTGGAAAGTAGAGGCAGATAGAAAGGTTATATAATAAGAATGAATTCCGGGGATTTTGTGAGGGTAAAAATGTGGCCGCTTTCCTATAAGCTGCTGCTGAAGCTAGTATAATTGCATTGTGGTATAGGTTGGCAGTGGTAGCAATGGTTGGATAAAAGGGGGAGTGTTTGCTGGATAAAACAGTGTGTAGAACTAAAGGCTAATGTGGCATCATGAGAATAACGTGATAGTGGTGTCTCTTTGGTATATCCTTGCTGAAGTTCATATACCTGATATAAATGAATTTAAGACTCAAGGATTAAATGTTAAGGTTTCTAAGTTCTGCCTGATGATAACCTGAAAGTGGCTACTGCAGTAGAAGAATATGGAAAGGATGTATCGTAAATTAATTCGCTTAAAATGGATCTTGATTTAAATTTTTTTGGGGCTGGGCAGATAAGTGGCAATGAATTCAATGCAATTAAGTTTCTTGCTCTTCTTAGGTTTCTCGGCCAAATACAAGTTTTTAACGAACGTTGTGTATACGATGTGATGGTGCAATTGGCTTTTGAGTGCGCTGTGTGGAACGGCAACAAGAATAAAAGATTTAGGTGCTCGATTATAACCCCAGTGCCGCGGCAGTAATTTTGAAAAGTGGTAGTTAAGCTTTAATTCAGTGTTGTGGGAGCAAGCTAAATAAAAAGCTAATAAGCTGGCTGGGCAGTAATAATACCTTCGTAATGAAATTAAATGATGTTTACAAGAGCAAGGAGTTGATAAGAATACTGTATCATTAGTATAGTTAGGCGCATGTATTAGAGAGTAACGGTATTGTGCACAAGTTTCGAAATTCGATTTATTTTTAAAGAACAGTATTTGGCTAGTAGAGAGCAAAATGTTAGAGAGCACTATAAAGTGATTGTGGTCTGGGGTTGTTGAGGTAAGAGCTATGAGGAAAGAGGCTGAAGGAGTTAGGCATGTTTTCTGTAGAAAGGCAATTTCTCAAGAGGGTGGTATATGATGTAACAAAAAAAATATTTATCATGCTATTTTATATATACTATGAGAGCTTAAATTAAATTCCTTCTATTTAAGAGCACTGGACGGGAGACCTGCAGGGGCATTGTAAGAAAATTCAAGTAAGGCCTGCATCTTGATGTAAGAGAGCTAAAGGCATTCATTCTGCCAAAGGGATTTGTGTAATTTTGGAAATTGTTTTTGCACAGGAAGGTTTGTTGAGAATGACTGCGAGTGCAACCAGATTTAAGAAAGGAAGGGTTGGATAGGTATATGACTGGATGGTTGTGTGTCAGTATATTTTAAATTATGTGTAAAGCCATGAACAAATGTACTGCGGGTGGTTTGGACAAACCGTATGTTATTAAAGGTTTTTAAACTGGTCAATGTTATTGTGTAAGGTTGTTTTAAGGCTGCTTGTTTAGTGTGGTTGGTGTACTTGTTAGCTTATAGTTTTTTTTGCTTTAGTTGTATGATACTTTGTTTATACTATGTAAAATATTGACAAGCCTTAGGGTGTTTTGTGGATTTGCAAGAGCATCTGTTTTAATGACTTTGTATAATAACTATGCAAGTTTATTATTGTGAAAAAGCCATAGGATGGCTTTGTAGAGATTTGGCCATGAACATGTTGTTTTGGTGATTGGGTTGTTTGTTGGTTTTGATCTGGGACAGTCTTGATAAGGGCGCAATGTGGCTTTTTTAGCTTGTCTCTTTTATTAAATTTCTAATGTTTGACGAGATGCCATTGTGAGGGTCTGTTTGTGATTGTCCGTGATGGCTCTAAGGTGGAAGGAAGGTTGGGAATTTTCTCCTCTGACTGTACTTAGTTTCTCAACATAAAGGTATTAAAGGGGGAGAAAGGGGACGGTAAGGTGTGCTTAATTTTTTTCGACTTGTGTCACTATTTTCTAAGACCTACTTTTCTTCTTTTTTGCCTGCTTTGCAGTCGCTGTTGGCACTTTTAACGACTCCCCCCAGTCTTGGTCTTTGTAGTGGGTGATGGTAAATATATAATAACAAAATTACAATCATTTTCTATAAAATGCGTAAAAAATGAAATAAACTATATTTGAAAAATTGTTGTTTTTTTTCAAAATTGCTGTCATATTGTCATCTTTTAACTGATAATTTATATAAATGTCCCTATTTTTAAAATAAAATTTTAATATAAATGCCCCAGTTTTGGGGCAGGCGGGGGCTATTTATGATAATGGGCAAATGCTGTGCCAATATGCCCAATGTTTATTATAATGCTCCCACTCGGGCATTTTGCCGCCCGCAGCGTTGTACAAATACATATCCAAACTAGAATTATGCCCACAATCTTTTTTGGGGAGATAACTCTGCCTCAAAACTCACTCTTATTTTCACGGGGCTTGGATTTAATTGCTCTTTTGTGTGGTTTCCACCTTCCCCATTGTTCTATCGAGAAATACAAGAACTTCTCCGCCCCTTTTACTATACTATTAAATTCCTTGGGTACACTTTC
>JABUQX010114788.1:2500-7500 GCA_015478945.1 Trachelipus rathkii
TTCTCCTCCCCCACCCACTTCATTCAATAGTCCACTAAAATACTCTCCCCACCTCTTCCTCACCCTATCCTCCTCCTATCCACTCCCATCTCCTCCCTTAATCCTCTCCTTCTTTTCTATCTTCTTCTTCTTTTTTTATTATTCTCTTCTTTCCAAACATCTTGCTTCCCGATTCAAAATTTTCCGTCACTTTCTACACCATTCATCTTTTGCTCTCCTCTTCGTCCTCTCCACCCCTCTTTGCTTCCACTCTAACCCTTCTATATTCCTCCCAGCTTTCCTCTGCTCCTACTTCACACCATTTTCACATACTCCTTTTTCCTTCAAAACCACCTCTTCGCCTCCTCACTCACCATTCACTCCCTCCTTCTGCTTGCACCCACGCTTTTTACTCCATACCCTTCTAGCCTCTCACATACTGCCTGTTTATCTCATCCACTCGCGCCCTCCACTCCAATTCGTCCCTCGCACGTTTCTCGCACCTAATCTCCTACCTCTGCCTAAACTCCCTCTTACCACTGGTCTCATTCAATTTTTTCCCCCCTTATCAGCTTCTACTCTCTCTTTTCTCTTTCTAACGTCCACTCTCCCACCCTTATGCCCTAGCAACCACCAATAGTGATTCCGATATACCCCTCCCGCCTCTAAATACGTTTAACCATCTGTAATCTGCTATATGCCTTCGATTTGACACACATCATAATCGCAGTACCGCCTCCCCGTTATCTGCACGCTCTCCATGTATTCTTATGATTTTCACTTTTTTTGATACCAAGTATTCCCCACTATCATTCTTCTTTCAAACACACAACTCTAACAGACTTCCTCCATTATCATCCTCTCCCCTACCCAAATGGTCCTATTATTCTTCCCACCCCCTCCTTTCCACTCCTGCATTCAAATCTCCCAATAGACAATTTTTTTCATTTACCCCAAACTTTCCCAACAATCATTCAACTCACTCCAAAATCTTCTCTCTCCTCCTCCTCGCTCCATTCACTGGTGCATATGCGCATATAAAGACCCCACATTTCCACCCCGAATTTCACTTTTACCTCACATTATCCTCGGACTCACTGGCTGCACAACGTGCTTTACGCTTATCCCACACCTCTTTCTCATAACTTATTGCACCTTCCCTCGCCCTGACTGCTCTCCGTTACTGCCTGATATCATACCCTTCGTATTTTCCCAAAGTCCATCTCCCTCTTTCCCCTTCAACTTAGTTTCTGTTAACCCTAGCACATCCAACCTTTTTTCTTCAAGCATTAACCCCACTATCCTTCCGCTCTCAAATTCTCGTTACACCCCCCTCACGTTCATACATCCCACCCTAATTACCTCTCTTCTCCCCATCTTTTCCCTTCTTCAATGAATAGTACACACTCAGGTGCAGCGCTTGTGGACTCCCCCTAGGCACTTCCAAACCTAAGGCCACCACCCGCTCACCAAATATCGCACAATCACAATCAGTAATATAAAGGATTAAAATGATAATATAAAATAAAAGGTTAAAACCTACTATCTATCAATTTATACTTATTCCTACACTTTTTTTCCCCCTTCTTTTTTCTTTAAAATTTTACACCCCGTTAAAAACAGTTTATTTATCTATCTGATTTGGTATTCATCTTTATTCAAAAATAAACAGAGTACAAAGATAGTTACCATTTCACAGTTGAAGCAATGTCAATTAATAATAAGAAAAGGTTAAATGATAATATAAAACAATAAAAATAACAATCTTCAATTTTATATTTTATTCCTACACTTTTTTTCCCTTCTTTTTTCTTTAAATTTATTTTATTAAAACTTTATTATCTATTAAAATCTTTCTTTAATTATTCTAAATCTACAGACTACAAAAATAGTTATAATTTCAAGTTTTACGCAATGTCAATAATTATTAAAAGTTAACTCGCTTTCTCTTTGAGTCATATCAAATAATATTTAGAATTTCGAGATTTAAGAGAACACTCTTAAATAGTAAATCACAAAAACAGGGAATAACTTACACTTTGGTTCATTAATTAACTAGATACCTAATCACGTATCCAAATTTTAGTAGTCAACTCTAACTTGGTCATCAATTCCTTTTCACATTATTATTACAGAATAAATTTAACTGTTCATCCAAAATTGACTCGTGTCTCAGTCATATACTAGTGAGGTAACCAGCTTCTTCTTTTACGGAAAATCAATTCACAATTTTAAATTATCAGGATAACAGGTCCACAATCGATTCCGAGCACTCCTCGGGATTGTTCCTTCTTCTTATCTAGTTCTTTAGAAGGATACTTTTTGCAGTATTTAGTGCTTTATCAAACTTTTTTTTAAACTTTTTGAAAGATCTCTTCATTTTTGATTTTCATAAAATTATCTAATAAAATCGTCCTACATTAATTGAGAAAAAAAAAAAAAAAAAAAAAAAAAAAAAAAAAAAAAAAAAAAAAAAAAAAAAAAAAAAGAAAATATAAAATAAAAATTATAATAATATATATATATATATATATATATATATATATATAATATATATATATATATATATATATATATATATATATATATATATATATAAATATATATATATATATATATATATAACGCATTTTGGCTTATTTGGTATGTATGAACATTCAGGTGCCTAATGGTTTCCCTTTCAGTTATGCGTTTCATATCCACACTCATCCTCCAGACAACATATCATAATACATACTTATATCCACACCCCTCTCTAGACAACATCTTACAGACATCCCTGAATCCTTATTCATATGACGTGTAGGGAAAAAAATTGGCCCAAGTCATGCTCGTTTGTCCTGCGTGTCGTAGAAGGGATCAAGGACAGTGGTAGTTAGGTTGGCTGCTTACTACCACTTATTTTGCCAGGATGCTAATGCATGCCTCGAGAAGGTCGTGACTCGCGTAGCGCCCTTCTATCCTTCGGCGAGAATGTATGAATCGTATGGTATATGAAATGTCAAAGGAATACATGTTGAGGAGATGAGATGAGAGAAGTGATGGATGTATATAGAAAGGGCAAATTGATGTTTGCTCGCGTGTGACTGAAACAGAGATGAAAGGAAACGGTGAAAAATGAGTGGTGTGGTGTGATGTGTTTTTGTGTTGCTGTGGAAAGGAATTGAGAGGGGGATAGAAGGATTTGCAATTCTGATGAGTGAGTGTGGAGAGAGCTATGGTATGATTTTTGTGTGTGTGAGTATAAAAGTCTAAGGTTAATTTTAAGTTTGAAAAAGGTCAAAATTTGTGTGGTTGCGACATCTGATTCCATCTGAGGGTAATGTTGAAAAGAGTAAGATTTTCGGATAATTGGAATGATGTTTTGGATGGGGGGAATAGGAGATTTAGTTCATTTGCCACATATCTGCCGATTCAAGGATTTTTTTTTTACGTTGTCAACCACTCACGGGCAGAAGCCCTTATTCAAGGAGGGGGTGTATTACTCTCAAAAGTTCCCCCCTAGCGCAAATTACGCATATGAGCACAGACGCAGGCTTAAAAGTGAGGGGATTAATTCAGTAGGAAATACAGAAAATGAAGAGAATTCCACAAACAGAGGTGGTGGAAAGAATGAAGCAGCCATCAATTGCAAACTAGCCTGGAGTTATAAGTCAACACAATACTCATGCAAGATACAGACTATTGTGCATCGAAGTGGCGTCGTAAAGGTGGTGGTACGCGGGTGATAAGTTCCTTCGAGCTTGCCGCTGCGGTATCTATAGGATAGAGAATAAAGAACCAACATCGCCTGCGCAAAGATAGAGGGTAGTGAACTGAAAGTACAGGGAACAGTTTATAAGGCTTTTTGCCGTTGTACTCGACACTGTCCAAGAAGCCGGGTGAAACCAGTGCCCCCCCCCAGATATGAGAGCAGTACTCCATACATGGGGGATGAGACCCTTGTATAGGGGAGCAACTGAGAAAAGGAGGAAAGTCCCACAGTCTAAACAGAACTTCCAGTCTTTGAGGCCGCCTAGCAACCGTTGTGGTGTGAGGTTCAAGACATTTTTGTTCATGTCTAAGGCAAGGAATATGTTTATATTGTAACAGGAGAGAGACAGAACGTCGACGAGACAGGAAGTTAGAAGGTATTTGGAGAAGGAGATATTGTAGAAGTTGGGTTTTTAAGAATTGAATTTCACAAAGTTTTTCTATACATCAGCGAGAATAAAATCGGAAGATTAAGAAGAGAGGCAATTCCAGAAGTAAAAGTGGGAGTAGAATTGATATTGAGTTAAAGAATGAAAGGGTGTGAGTCATTCGAATAGCGAGTGAATAGAGTTGCAGGTTCGGTGAGAATATCATTAATGAAAAGTAGGAATAAAGTAGGCAGATAAAAAGAATCCCTGAGGACCACCACTAATTGAACCGAAAAGAAGGAGAAAGTCGCCACATCAACAACAGCCGGTATTGAGCGATTTTGAAAGAAAGCTAGATATAAGTAAGCAAGAGAAGGAGGAACTCGCAAAGGAATGGGAGCTTGGAGAAGCAGTGACGCGGTGCCATACTGTCAAATGCTTGAATATGTCAAGCGCTCACCACCAAGTTCGTTCCTAAGAGCGAAAAACCATAAATTGGTTTGATAGGAATGTATATCTGCCAGTAGACTTCGTGCAACGAGAGGCCGTACTGGCGATCGGAAGTGAGTATCAGATGATCTAAAAGTGAGTTGAGAAGGGTTTCAAAGATCTTTAGATTAGAATACAGAGTGAGAGCTACAACAGGCGACAGTTAGAGGATCAGAGGCTTCCTTTTTTTCGGATAGGTTTGAACATGTAGAGCTTCCAACACTGGGGGAGGGAAAGTGCTAGTATTGGAGACATAGAGAATTAGTTGAGCGAGGGGCCGTACGAGATTAGCTTTTCAGTGGGAATTAAAACACAATGATGCGGATCGAATAGAGGAGGAAAGGCAGATTTTACAGAAGTTTGCTAGAGCTGAAAGATTTGTCAGTAGGAGACCAAGGTCCTTTGATGAAG
>JABUQX010114788.1:10000-15780 GCA_015478945.1 Trachelipus rathkii
ACAAACCTCTGATTTTTTCCGAACCTATAATTGTGTTAAAGAAAACATTGTTTTTTTTTCAATACCTCAATAACTAAGTTTTTTCATCTATACTAGACAATCTTCCACACAACTAAAATATATTCGAATTTTCTTTGAAAACACAACTCAAATCTTCTGTTCTTAAAATTTTTGATATTTTCTTTTCTCGTGATCTTTCTAACAAGTTTCTATGAAGTTTGGTGTTCTGAGGCGCCTTCGAAACTTCCCACCACCTTAGTTACAAACTTTGTTCGCCCTTGTATGGAATATGAATCACATATCTGGGATGGTTCAACACATATTGTGAACTCCTTGATAGTGTAGTCTATAGGGCTTGGCGACTTGCTAACTCTCCTACTCTCATTAACATTCTCCAATCTTTCTAGCCGTCGAACTGTTGCTTCCCTCTCCTTATACTATTTGCTATTACAATTACATTACTCTTCTGAATGTCCTATTCTTGTATCTCCTTCTTTGATGAGAGCTCCTGCGACTCGTATTTCAGACTGTCTCATCCTTTCCCCATCCAATTCTCTGACCCAGACTTAACTGCTATGCTCAATCTTACACTTCTAAATTCTGAAAACTGAGCCCCCTTTATCTATTTTTCCAACATCCTTTGATTTGCACAATTTCGGTATCGGAGCATGTCAGGCTTTAATTTTGCCCTGGTTTCTAATATTTCAAAACTCCGGTGGAATTTGGTAAGCCTCCAGCTTTTGCCCACTGGAGGATATAATATTATTATTATATATATATATATAAATATATAATATATAATATATATATTATATATATTATATATATATATAATATATTATATTATCTATATATATTATATATATATATATATATATTAATATACTATATATAAATATATATATGTTTAACTATATTATTATACACTATTATATATATATATATATATATATATATATATATATATACTATATATATATATATTATACTATATATACTAATATATATATATAGTATATATATAATATATATATATATATAATATCTGTGTAGTCTCCTCCCCTTTTTTTTTTTCTCTCTTTCTCTCTCCCTTCTCTCTCTCTCTCCTCTCACTCTATGGTTTTTCTCTTTCCGTCTCTCTTTGTCTATATATATATTATTATATATTATATATATATATATATATATATATATATATATATATATATATATATATATATATATTATAATAGTATATATATAAATATATATATATCTAGTATATATATAAATAAATAAATAAATAATAAATAAATAAATAAATAAATAAATAAATAAATAAATAAATAAATAAATAATAAATAAATAAATAAATAAATAAATATTATAAATATATATATATATATATATATATATATATATATAAAATATTTAATATTTATATATTATTATATATCATATATATATATTATATATATAATATACGGTATATATTAAATATACTTGAGATATTCCTGCTAAATCGTTTTTTATGTAAATACTTTCTTTAAATGGCTAACAATTATAATATTTACAATGGATTTAGGAAAAAAAATATTAAAACTCTGGTATTTTGAAATTCAACCTTCTTAAGTATTTTATATTTTTTAATTATTTTATTTGTTAAATTAATATTATTTGTATAACAAATCATTATTTATAATGTTAGTATTTTAAACATTATATTACCCACATAGATTTATAAAATTTGGTACTCTTAAATTGAGACACGTTTCCGATCCCCGCTCTTTGATTTAGCAGAGATGCGCATTACTATGGGTTAAAAGCGTTATTTAATAGGGTTTATTCTTATATCTTTTTTCGTTTTAATTTTGCAAATCCTTAATATTTATTAGCTTATGTACTAATTTTCAAAACAATAAGAAAAATTTTATAGAACTTATGAAATTTTGCAACAATAGATAGTTTTCTGAATTGTTAAACCTCGTGCTGAAGCCGAGTAGCACTGATGCAGAGTCGCCTTGATATATATAATATTAATTATATATATATATATATATATAATATATATATATATATATATATATATATATATTATATATATATCTATATTATTTATATATATAATCTTAATACTATATATATATATATATATATATATATATAATATTATAACACATATTTTCTAAAAACTTCTCAGCAAATACTTCTAGGGACCGCTATGCTGAGGCTTTCGAAAGGATCACCGCCTTCTCATTCATGCTCTTTTATAAACGACCTAAAATAGAGAAAAGCAAAAGTTGAAATTCCATCCAGATGGTTGGTTTGTTATGTAATATTATTGAGATTTTTTAAAAAATATTGACTATTTTGAAATTTTTTTTTACATAATTTGCAAAATCATCTAATAAATAATTATTAAAACAAATAAATTTTTTTACATTTTGAATAAGAAATGATTCCGTCAACTGTCTCTAGTGCACATCATATTCGTAAGTGATCAAATGCATATTCTCGACGTCGTTGTAGCCCCTTAAGTTCTTGGAAGTTCTTGGATGAAGAAATTATGCAAATTAAATCTGTTTTCAAAACATTGGGATACCGTGTACATTTTTATTCCTAGAGCTCTTACGGCAGCTAAATAGAAGTTCCGCTTACAAGAAAATAGATCAGATTCTGTAGAATATAATAATTTTAAAATAAATATTCCTGTTCCATCAGAAAATCTTAAGAAATTCATGCCCAAAGAGCTTTCACTTGTATCCAGCGTTCCTTTCATTATTAAAAAGTACTTTCATAGCCAAAAACTTACTAAGCAACTGCATAGTAACTCAGGGGTTTACAAGATTAATTGTAAGGATTGTAAAAGTATATATAGAGGAGAAACCTATGATGTGTCAAGAGGAAAAATACCAGCATAACTACCCTTTGAAGACAGGAGATAAAAATTCATCACTACACAGGCATAGGATTCTAGAAGAACACAGAATCGACGTCGAAAATATGCGTTTGATCACTTCCGAATATTATATGCACAAGAGACAGTTAACAGAATCATTTCTTATTAAAAATATTAAAATTTTAATTGTTGTAATAATAATTTATTAGATGATTTTACAAATTATGTTCTTAAAATTTTTTCGAAATTGTCAGTATATATATATATATATATATATATATATATATATATATATATTATATATATATATATATATATATATATATATATATATATATATATATATATATATATATATATATATATATATATATATATATATATATATATATATATATATATATATATTTTTTTTACAGAAGATAAACACCACCGCTCACGGGCAGAGCCCTAATCTAGGAGGGGGTGTACTCGATTAGCGTCCGAGCAGGACGAAGCAAAGCCTAAGGAGAAAATTGCTCACATTTTCTCACCCGACCAGTTGCGAACCTGGGACCCTCACTTTGTTTGGTGAGTGCTCTAACACTGAGCTACCGGGCGCTTTTTAAATAAATAAATATAAAATATTAAAAAAAATACATATATACATATACAAATACATACGTACATACACATAAAAATATATATATAAATATACGTGCAAATACAATTATTACTATCATTATCATTATTACTATTATGCCAAACACTATATTTAACAAAATACATTATATTTCACTAATAATGTCTAATATTTACTATATTTTATTATTATTATTATTATTATTATTATTATTATTATTATTATTATTATTATTATTATTATTATTATTATTATTATGCTATACACTTTTAATTAATATTATTACGCTATACACTATATTCACTGTATTTTAAATTATTCACAACTATTCACTTAATAAATTAATATTATTAAACTATACAATATATTCACTGAATTTTAAATTATTCAACACTATTCATTTATTATTAACATTATTATCATTATCACAACTATCACTATTATTATTAATATGGTATACGTGACATCACCTTGCACGATTAGATTAATGTGATAGAAGGGGACTTCCAGACCCTTGCCACCAGTGGAAGAGAATTTGAAAAATTTTCTTCATAGGACTCAACGATTGTCTTGAAAACGCAGCTTCACCTTCTGCAATCCATTATTTTAATTTCTTCATTAAAATTTATCATTATCTGTTAAATTATTCACCTTCTGAAATTGCTAAAAGAAATGATTTTAAATTTTGAAGCTCCTCGAACCGTCGAACCCAGATTACAAATGCAATAAATTTAAATGTTTAAATTTTACATTTTTAAAATCCAAAAATCATAATTTTCTTTATTTTTAAGGTTGTTGCAGCTATCTTCAAACAAAAGCCTTCTCTCTCTTCTCAAAAAAAAAAAATTTCTAACCACTTCTTGCGCAGATTATTAAGCCTATTTCATTTCTTCCTTAAATCACTTCAGAATAACCTATCTTTCCAATCACTCTTCTGGCCCTTCTGTTTTCCGCTTCTCCTTTGGTTTCCACCGAGTCCACTCTCGACAAATCGCTCGAGTCATATATATATGTTATTATTATATACATACATATATGTCTCTCTATATATATATATTATATTTATATATATATATATATATATATATATATATATATATATATATATATATATATAGTATATATATATATTTATATATATATATATATATATATATATATATATATATATATATATATATATATATTATTATATATATATATATATATATATATATATATATATATATATAGGTAAAGGTTACTTTTCTTACCTATCGTATGATTGTTAATTTTACTGTATATCGATTATTATATATCGATAAAGATTATAAAAACAATTTTTTATTTTAATGTGAATAGAAGTTGAAATTTAAAAGAAAATAAAACACCAAAAATGAGAGAAAAGTAGCTTTCACTTGTTTTACAAAAAATTAAACTATAAATTTATATTTTTACCGCAAATTATTAGTATTTAGCAGAAATGAATGTAAGTGACATATAAGAAATTTGTTCAAGTGACTGCGGTCACTTTTAAGTTTTTTGCAATATTTCTAATTAATTGTGACGAATAAGAAATGTAACGCATGCAATGAATGTGACATTAATTAAGAGAAAAGGCGAAAGTTCTTTTTCCGTTGTCAAACATATACACGTGAATTGGACCGGTTATGTTTTACGACTCCGGCGTTTTGATTTTTTTTTTGATTTTTTTTTTTTTATATATATTTCTAAAGGCGATCCTAACAGTAAATTAAGGTGACGACATGATTCAAAAAAATATATATAGGACCAGTTACGTTTTACGACTCCGTCAGTTTTAAATTTTTTTTTAACTAAAGGAATACCCAAGGGTAAACCGCAAAAGATGGCAGGAGGGTTCTCGGCCTTCCGGGGAACGACAGGAACCATTTCTCCGGGAGGGTCTCCGGAACCCCGTTCTCTTGGTGGTATTTGGGTGTCGCGGGGTTCCTCCGTCCCCTCCTCTACGGGTATGGAAAACGTCCCCCTCTGTCCCCCGTCTGCTCGAGCCCCTACTTTTTTTTATTTTTTTATTAATTTTTTTACATTTTTTTTTGTAATAAGTTTTACACGCTGATTCCAAATATGTAATTATTTTTCTTGTGGGTGTCGTACTTTTCGAGATATTTCATTTATGATTTTTTTTTTTTTTTTTTTTTACATTTTATAATAAGCTTTATACCTGATTTCAAATATGCAATTGGAGTATTTCCCATGATATTAGCATGCGTTTCACGATAAATGCGAAAACGTTACCTCTGCGCTGAACGAAGTACAATG
>JABUQX010114789.1:0-15000 GCA_015478945.1 Trachelipus rathkii
GTTTAAACTTCTGCAACTGGAAAACTCACTTTAAATGTTGAACAAAATGTAAATGTATCAAAGTTCTTGAAAGCTATCTGTGAAGAGGTTCCTATTTAAAAGGTTGTCCAATTCCTTCTTTTACAGGTTGTCTTCCTTGAGCAATCTAAGATATCTTTTTATTCTACATTGTTAATTTCTGGTGTTATATTTTTCCTCTTATCAGATCTCTTCTGATAATCTAGTTAGTCTCTTGAAGACTTAAAACTAAAGAAAACTATCTATCCTTTATTTGGAACCTTCTGTTTCAAAATATTAACCTAGGTTCTTTTCTGTAAAGCTCCAATGGTTAAATAGAATAAAAATTCTTTATTTTCTTTCCCTTTTCTTATCCTATAAACTATGTAGGCATAAGACAATATGTTATTTATTAACATTTGAATTAATAATTAATAAATAAACACCTTTATAAATGTTCCATGAGCAAGCACCTATGGGTCTTCTCATTTCTCATTTCTAACTAATAGTTCATGAAATATTTTAAAAGATATTTCTAGCTTCCTCTATAACATTTTCAAAATGTCTGTTTTTATTCTCATATTCTTCTGTAAAAACTTTTGTCACTTGAGCCTTTGAAAGTTTATGAGAATAAAAGTTATTAAGATATAAGCTTTGGTATCTTTTTAAAGTTCATCTATGATTTGAGCAAATTTGCTAAATTCTTTGTAAAATTAGTGCACATAATGTCTGGTAATTTTCAAACAAAAAACTGATAATCTAAATTTATTTCCTAAAAGATAAGGAAAATAAATAAAATGTCCTATAAATTCTGTTTTCAAAACTTCAACTTTCCTTTAAAGTTCCATTTTAAAATTTTGCTAGAATAAAATATTATTCTAGTATTCTAGCTAGATTTAATGAATTTCAATTTAAATCTAAGTGCTTCATTATTCTTCTTCTAATACTGAAGCAGTAATTAACTTCTTTGTTTGAAACTTTCCTTCAATTCAATACTTAAGTTGGCTTGGATAATCTCTTCTTCTTAAGAGTTTATATTTGAAAAATATCCTTTTCTTCTTGATATTTGTTCATTATTGACTGTTCTTTCTATTTTTTAATTTAAAATATAATATTTCTGTGGAGTAATATGTTCTCCTTTGCTGTCTGTTGGATGAAGGACAATGTTCTTCATATAATTTCTTCTTCAAAATTAATTCCTCAAAGCTGAGCTTATAAATTCTGATTTCTGGAGTCTAAACTCTAAATTTCTGTCTTATTATACTATATATATATATATATATATATATATATATATATATATATATATATATATATATATATATATATATATATATATATATATATATATATATATGGTTATGTATTATATATATTATAATATATATATATATATATATATATATATATATATATATGTTTAAATATATATAATATATGTTTACTAGTATTGTTTAAATAATGGGTAAAATTTACAAAGTCGCATAAAGCGAAAACAGCAATTTTCGAAATCTCTGATTTTCTACTCTGTTAGTTTCAAAGGTCCAGTAAATTTTACTACGAATTGTTAAAACCTGTATATATATACGTATATATATATATTATATATAGTAGTAAGCATATATATATATATATGTTGCTGTTATATATATAAGGGCATATATATATATATATATGTTATATATATATATATATATATATATATATATATATAGTATATATATATATATATTATATATATATATATATATACATTTGTGATTTTGTAGTAAGAAGTTTGTTTTCATGGAGCTATCAGTGTGAGCAAATTTAACAATTTTTGACATTTCCTCTGAAATCCAAATTTTATGTTTACTCTTTCTCTTTTTCAATGATCCTTCTTGATCAGAGAAAATATAATTTTATTAAATCTTTTAATGAAGTATCCTCAATCTTTTCTATAAATTTAAATCTAAAGAAATTTATTAAAGAATGGATAATTATCGGTCTGTTATCACCATCTTCTTTCTTCATAAATGTTACCGTAAATTGTTAAATTATTGTTACCGCTTTTTATCAACACTATTTGAGTTTCTTAGCTGTAATTGTACTATTATTTTATTATTTGTACTTATTTTGTACATTTGTACTACTTTAAACACAGAGTTATTCTATCTTTTGGCATAAGAAGAGGTCTATCCACTCTTGCTTATCTAAATATTTCTATATTCATTAATGGTAGTGTGGGGAGGTGTGTTTCCATCTTGTTCTTCCCCAAATATTTCGATAACCATAACAATGTCTTCTGGTTCTTCTTCTATTTCTTCCGATACCTCGATTATAGGGGTTAAAATAGAAGGAAAATATTCTAAAACTTGAACATCTGTATGATCAAAACCATAGGGATATTCTTCCATATTTGAATCTTCATTATTCACTAAAGAGTCTAAAGAGTTCAGAGGGAGTTCATTATCAAGAGGACCTCCATATAATTGATCCAAAATCGTTTGGCGTTGTCTGGTTCCTTCGATAGAAAAATCCAAATTATTCATAATTGTTTGAAATCTCCTAGCTCTCTCAGAAGATATATCGCTTTCGATATCTCTTAAATTAGATGATTGTATATTGTGATTCATTAAATCGTCTATTTCTGATGAATAACCATCCATAGTATTACAATAATCATGATCTATCATATGATCATTGTTAAGAAATTCTGCTGGGGGTTCTTGATATTCATTATTATTGTTGAGAGATTCTTGAGGTTCTATATGGGATTCATTTTCGCTAGAATCCATTGCATCAGGCTGTTCTAGCCACTCTAACAAAGATAATGTATCGATGGAATTTTCAAAATCTTCCTCGAAATCAAAATCTGAAATATCCAGAAACCAATCAAAATTATCGGAGTCTCTTGACTGTAATTCTAAATTATCGTCTTGTATACGATAAACAATAAAATCATTTATAGAAGGATATATGTCTCTATGACATTCTGTAAAAATATCACCTAGGTCTTCTACTGTGGGAACAGTTTCATTGTTTATCCAAGGCACAGTAGGCATTCTGTATCGATATTGTTCTTCAATAACAATATCGATATTATTTCTGCTGTTAGAAAAAGTTCTGGTTTGTTCCTCCAATAAATTTGGTTCATTATGAAGCCAGAAATAATACTCCAAAGCTTCCTCAATATTACTGTACATGGAGGCTAGTTGTTGCAACATTCTTACGTCTTCTTTTTTATCTTCACTGTTTCTCTCCATTATGGTGAAGCTATTTATTGTAGTTTATCAATCTATTTAGATGAAGAGGAATAAATATTCCTATTTATTTCAATGTTAAAAAAAAACTCAAAGTTCAAAGTCCATCTTAAATGTCTCTGATGAATTCATTCTTCGTTCTTCAATATAAAAACTATCAAAAGAAGTTTTCTAAACTATAAGAAACTTATTAAAAAATATTCTTGTTCTGGTTCTGAAAATTGCTCACTTTTCTGCAATTTCAAACAATAAGATTGTTGTACTATATTTTTCTATAAAATATATATAAAAAAAATCTTTAAAAATTATTCACAAATTTTTCCAAAGTTTATAGCATTTTCTATTGCTCTTGTTAAGTAACTTTCTAAGTACTTTCAGTCACTAAAATTTGTTCACAAAATTTTTTCAAAGTTTATAGCATTTTCTAATGCTCTTGTTAAGTAACTTTTTCTAAGTCTTTTCAGTCACTAATACTGACTGCTTTTAAAGAAAAATATTTTTTATTTAAAACACCAAAAAAAATATTAAAAAAAAACATTAAGTGTTTCTAAAATTAATTAAAATATTATAAGTGTTCATTTTTAATCACTTTATTTTAATTACTTTAATTACTATTACTAATTAAAATTGTTCATTAAGATCGGTTTACTAATTAATCTTTAATTACAAATGTCTACCTCACTTAATTTTTAATTACTTTGTTATTAACTTTTCTAAGTTTCACAAAGGTGGGAACTGTGTTCTCTTTTCTTTTTAAACAAAGAACTATTATTATCAAAACGACAATGTTTTCCACTAAATTTTCTCAATTTATTTTTTATTGAATATGATCTGTTCAAATATTCAAAAAATAGTTCGAGATATTAAATCACTATTAAATTTAAAAACTCACTATCAAAGTTAAAAGTTTAAAATTTAATCACTTTTGATTCTAAGTTCAGAAATAAAAATAATTTTCTTTTAAAATTATTTATTTGTTCTACAATGGTGAACTATAACTCTAGGCTGTTCTAAAGTTCTTTTTGTTCTTCAGAATGAACTGTAACTTTAGGCTGTTCTAAAGTTCCTTTTGTTCTTCAAAATGAACTTGTAACTTTAGGCTGTTCTAAAGTTCTTTTGTGATAGAAATCTTTTCTGAAAGTCTTGTGTTCTTCTGGAACAATATCTATAAATTTTGTTCATTTAGAACGGTTAAAAGAATTTTCTATTCTTGTGTTCTGGAGAATATGTTCTCTAATGACCTGTGTTCTCCTATGACCTGTGTTCCCTTAGAACATTTTCCTGATGTTCTTACTGGAACAAATTTTGTTCTGGGGTCAAGGGTCAAAATAGAACCATTTCTTGTTCTATGACCTTTTAACTTGTTCTGATGACCTTTTAACTTTTCTATAAGGTCCTTTCTAATTTTTTGTAACTTTTATATTAATTTCAATTTTTTGTAATTTTTTATATTAATTACAACACTTTTAAACCATATATAAAAACAATATATATTTTTATAGGTAAAAAAAAAAACACTTTTTTGTTTTCACTAAAAAAAGAAAAAAAACACACTTGACTTCCTAAGCCATTAAAAAAACAACGAATATTACGTTTTTCTATTTTTCCCAAATTTTCTACGGGTAAAAGGGTCATTTCCCTTTTTGTTTCTTTCTTTTTTTAAAGAAACTAATTTTTTACTGATCGAGGGTCATTTCTCATTTCTCGATTTTGTTTTTACTATTTTCAGGAAAATAATTTTTTACTATATATACTCGATTCGTACGACATATGTATAGTACATAATTAAAAATTAATAATGGTTAAAATAAATGCATAGAAATTGATTAAAAAATATGCATAAAAACAAAACAAAACAAAACAACACAAAATATATATATATAGTATAGATATGTTTGTGAATGTGTTGTGGCGGAAAGAGCAAGAATTGAAAGCTTTGCAAAACGCATTAATGGGACAAGTTCAATATTTTATCGGTCAATGATACACTCAATGTCAATGTCTTTCCCAATGCTGTTTTTGTTTCTTCCGCATTCAGCTTATTCCCCTCTTCCCCATTTTACTATTACTCCTTTTCCATTCAAATCTTACGAATGAGAGTATTTCACGTTTTACGTTATACTGATTCCTAAAAATTGAATCTACGAATATAAATAAAACAAATGTATGCACGTACTTTTCCCTTATCAACTTTCTTGCAATTTCTCCTATATTTTGCTGTTGATCTTTTAAGATTTTATTAATCTTCCTAAAGTTCTAATTACGTTAATTTTGATAATTAAGGAAAACGGTTTTCACAGAAATGATTCTCTTATTCTATTCTACCCTTTAGTAAAATAAAAAAAAATTAATTATCCTAATCTTAATTAATTAATTTAAAGCTATTAACTGCATACTTTCTATTGCATTCTTAAAAGAACTTCCCTCAGGAACTAATACATATAGAAAAAAGCAATTACTAATTTTTGTATTATTTTTCTAGTAGTTTTGCCTTTAAAAAAAAAAACAAAACAAAAAAAAAACATACAATAATGAAAATTGAAGACAATAATGTCACTAATCAAAGATTAATTTATTTAATATATTCTTTATATATTAAAAATATCTCTAAAAGTTTTGTTATTTTCACACTTTTCACATACTATATTAAGTAGCTCTTTTCTAATGGCTATTTATGTTGAATTTTTCTCTCAACTTTATGATGTGCTTTCGCTGTTTTATGTTGTGTTAAGCGTTAACATATGCTTTACTAATGTAATAAAACACCTTTTATGTGTTGAAATTTGCAAAATATGGAACATACTATATATATTAAAGCCCACAGGCGATAATATATTGCATGTCACATTTGCACAATTTCCTATCTAATTTATTGAAACTTATGCACAATGAAATATAATTGCATATTAAGACCCAAAGGTGATAATAAGCCCATACCACTTGCATATAGTTTCCTATTCTAATTTAAACTTTAGTGTGAAAATATTTATTTTTTTTGTAGTAAAAATAACTACTTGCATATAGTTTCCTATTCTAATTTAAACTTTAGTGTGAAAATATTTATTTTTTTTGTAATAAAAAAAAATACATTTTTTTTTTATATGTACGTACTGTACCTTTACAAAAACAGGAGAAGTTCTGGTCGAAATTCAATGGAATTTCCCTTCTTTTGGACACAGAGGTTAGGTTCCGGATTTGGTTATTGACAGGTCACACACATGACCTTCTGGATTGGACACAAGATATATGGTAAGTTATCGGCCTCGTTTGTATCAAAAGAATTCCAAGTGCGAGTGTGAATTGGTCAAATATCTTTCCTTTACCAGCCAACGATCTTGTAGTCGAATAAGCCCAGTCTTGGAGTTAATAGGACAAGATATGACCCTTACCAAATGTGGTAACGACAGTAACCACTGTAAGCGAGTAGATAATCCCTTCCACCATCCTGTAGAAAGAGCGCCAGTCTCGTCATTCCTCCCATTTACATCAACCAATGATGTCTTCGTCAGGAATCACTTTTTGTTGAATTGAAAAAGCAGACTTCCTTAGTCTTTATTCTACATATCCATATAATCCATCCGAAATACATACAAGAAAAGAGTAACCAAAAACAAAACGGTATTGACAAAACTGTACTTAAAAAGCATCAAACCGTACTGAAAAAACCTGTATAAAATGAGAACAAAGAAACAAAATATAAATCAACTGTTCTTCAAATTAATGAGTTTACTAAATATAATATTTTGATTAAAACTTTAATTAATATTACATTTTAAATATCTAAAGTTTTACAAGAATATTATAATCTATACTTTTATTAAAAGAAATAAAAGGATTGATTATAATATGATTATTAATTAACAGTAAAATATTTCTTTAATTATCGTTTACATAATTTTTTGAAATGATTCTTACATCTTTACATGTTTAGGCAAAAATATATATATATATATATATATATATATATATATATATATATATAGTATTATATATATATATATATCTTATATATATAAATATATGAATAGGATATATATATATATATATATATATTTATATTATATATATATATATATATATTAAATATATATGATATTATGTATATACTATATATATATATATATATATCTATATATATTATATATATATGTATCTATATATATATTATATATATTAAATATATATATATATATATATATATATATTATATTATATATTAATATATATTATATATATATATATATATATATATATATATATATATATATATATATATATATATATATATATATATATATATATATATATATATTATATATATAAATATATTAAAAAATATATATAAAATATATATATATATATATATATTCAATTATTAAAATTATATTAAAATTATATAATTATTAAATATAATTAATTTTTATTTATCATTGGGGTTTGAAGGAGTATACTGTTATTCAGGAATCTAACAGAGTTTTTTAATATTACAATTTTATTCTTATTTTATTATTATTATTATTATTCGGCTATTATATTTCCCACATCCATTTATACGGTTATTATTATTATTATTATTATTATTATTATTATTATTATTATTATTATTATTATTATTATTATTATTATTATTATTATTATTATTATTATTATTATTATTATTACTATCACTGATGCCACTGTCAATATTGCATTGTTATTATTATATTATTGTTAGCATTATTTAAAGTAGAACAATATTTGCCATTGCCATCAGTAACCATAATAACAATTATTATTATAAATTAGATAAAACTTATTAATGACTTGGTTAATTAAAGTTAGTTATACAATAAATGTTATTTCTAATTACCTCTGCTCCTTGACCGAACTCTCCGACAGCCTTTCTCTACATTGTTTTGGCTGTCCTAATTTGTTTCCTGTTTTTTATTTATTGTTATAATTAAAAATTAAAAACAAAGAAAAAATTAAGGATAATATAGATTGATATATACCAATATATATATATAATTTCATTATACATATATTTATATATTCAATGTATATTAAAAAATGTTTTGCTTTTAATTTATAAAAAATATAATTCCCCATTTTTAAAAGACACTGATCTATCTATCTAATTTTTTTGTTGGGACTCTAAGTTTTTTTCCAACCCTCCCTGATCTAATGTATCTAATGTCTAACTGCTAACTGATTTCCTAAGTTTTTAAAACTTGTTATCTCAAAGTCTTATCTGTCCCGACTAAACGCAGTCTAAGGTGGTCATGCTCTTATAAAACATCCTAATACCTCCATCTCCCAATCTCTTCCCTCCACTTCTCTCTGTCTTTTTCTGTCTTTCTCTGTCTTCTCCCTGTCTCTCTCTGTCTTTTTTTAAGGGAGTATCTAAAAGAGGGGTTTCTTAGGGGATAGCAGATGAATCATTCCTTTGGATTCCAAAGGTGGGGTTCTCCTAAGGGTTCTCATGGGGTCTTTCGGGGGGTCTTGCGAAAAAACATCGAGATTTGTTTTATAGATCATAAAGCAGCAAAGTTTGAATTTAAAGCAGTAAAAAGATTTCCAATATATAAATAAATTATGAAATGTTATGATATATTGGTGCCAGTCGAAACAGAAGCCACAACAAATAAGATTTTTAAGTGCTTATTCGAACTAAAATGAATCTTTTAAGTCTTGATTTCAATATTTAACAACATTATCTACTAATTATATATCTATTATATATATATATAATATATTATATATATTATATATATATATGATATCCTATATATATATAATATATATATATATATATATATATATATATATATATATATATATATATATGTATATAGTCCTAAATTATAAATCCAGTTCTTTTAGATTTTGTCAGAAATTTCTTTGCTTTTTATTTTCATAGCGATTCTGTTAACTTGCCTAATATTATTTATTATTATTATTATTATTTATTATTATTATATTATTATTATTATTCATTATTATTATTATTAATTATTAATTATTATTGATTATTATTAACTCTAAAGTATTAATGTTAATTTTATAATGGCTGTTTTATAATAAAATTGAAAAAAAATTTGCATTATGATTACGTTATACATTTGTTTCCGAAACTAAAATATATTTGTTTGCCATGTGTTTCGCCTGCATCTTTATTTCTTTACGGTACTTTACCGTATAGCATTTGGAGATTAGATTCATTGGAAAAGTGGTATATTTTTTTATTCTCAAAAGCAAGCGAAAAAAAATTGTTGAAACAAAAATATGTTTTACTAAAACTCTGAAAGCACTAATCTGAGTCAAAGTCGAAATTTTGAATTTGACTGCTGGAGTCGGAGTCGGAGTCGGAGTCGAAAATTTTTGTTTAAGTGGAGTCGGAGTCGGAGTCGAAAAATTTATTTTACGACTCCGCAGCCCTGGTTTAATTGGACGAAATTCATTATATTCAATTCAATAAACATAACATGTGAATTTAGTCGCAATATGGTAAGAGAAAATCTGCCAAAATTGAAGACAAAGGTGGGGGGAGGGTTTTGCTATCAGAACTCTTAAGCGTATGATTTTTTGTTAATAAAGAATAAGAAGTGGGGGTCGAGAGTAGGTAAAGTACTGTTAGGCAAATGGAAACTAGAATAAAGACCCTAATAGTGCAGAAATTAAGAAGCAAAAAAAAAGATCGTGGGCACCTGTGCAAGCCGACAATTCCGTAGTGCCACCAAACCCAACTCAAGAGGTTATTAACTTTCATGTGATGATTCGGGGGAGGGTGGGAGAAAAATTAGAATTAAGATGACGAAAGTTGCATAAATTAACGATGAAAGGAGATCGTGTACCAGAACCCCAATACCAAAGTTACACATGCCCCAAGTGGTGGTAGGAGGAGAGTCGGATGGGTATATTAGTAGTTTTATATATATATATATATATATATATATAATATAATATATATATATATATATATATATATATATATACTATAATATATATTTATATATATATATATAATTATATAATTATATATTATAGATCCGGCGTTAGTATTTCGTCATATGTATCTTAAAAACCTATTAATGCTACAGTAAACGGAATATATATATATATATAATTATATATATATATATATATATATATAATATATAATATCTATATATATAATAATATATTATATTATATATATTACTAATATATATATATAGTATAGATATCATATATATATATAATCTAATATACTATATATATTAAATATATATAGTATATTATATATAAATATATAATATTAATATATATATATATTATTGATATATATATATATATATATATATATATATAATATATATATATATATATATAAATCTTATTAATATCTAATATATATATATTATCTATATTATTATAATATCATCTATTAGCTCCGTGGTTCTTTATATATATATCTATATTTATATATATATATAGTATCATATAATACATATATATATATATATATATATATATATATATATATATATATATTATATATATATATATATTATATATATTATATATATTATAATTTTATATATTTATTATATATATATATATATCTATATATTATATCAATATATATATATATTATATATAAATATATATATATATATATATAATTATATATTATATATCTATATATATATATATATATATATATATATATATATATATATATATTTATAAAATATTCAGTTATTATATATTATAGTATATTATATATATAATTATATTATATATATATATTATATTATATATATATATAATCTTACATGTCAGCTATACTGTTATAAGTGAACCTAAAAAGTTTGAAAACCACTGCCTAACCCATAAAAGTTAAATTCAAGAACAATTTCAAGCGAGCGAACTCCCGTCAAGGCGATATCACAAGGTTTTCACCCTGTCCTTCCCTCGTTCGCAAGATTTAAATTATTTTACCATTGCAATAAACGCAATAAATAGGTTAGTAAGCAAAGAACAGAGGAAGTAGTTTTCCTATATCTTCCTGTGATTGTTCTTTGCTTACTAATTTATTTATTGCGTTAATTGCTATGTTATAATAATTTAAATCTTGCGAACGAGGGAAGGACAGGGTGAATGGTGATATCGCCTTGACGGGAGCTCGCTCGCTTGAAATTGTTCTTTAATCTAACTTTTATGGGTTAAGGATGGCTCAACGGTAAAGCGTCGAATATGCTGTTCTCAGTTGCAACATGCGGTGGTTCGTCCCAGAGGAAGCAGTTTTTCTTTATCTTCCCATAACTGTTCTCTGCTTTAATATATATATATATATATATATATATTATATATATATATATAAATTTTTATGTATTTATATCTATATATATTATATATATATTATATATATCTATATAATATATATATATATATATATATATATATATATATTATATTATATAATATATATATATTATATAATATATATATATATAGTATATATATATATTATATATTATTCTATATATATACTATTATTTAATATATATATATATATAATATATAGTATATATATATAATATATCTATTATATATAAATATATATTAAGACCCTGTTATGTTTTACGACCCCGTTAATTTGAATATTTTTTTTTGTTTTTTTTTTGTATATATTTCTAATATATGATCCTAACAGTCAATTTATGAGGTGACGGACACGATTCAAAAATATATAGGCATAGTTACGTTTTATGACTCCATTAGTTTCAAAAAAATTTTTTTTTTTTTTTTAACTAAAGGAATACCGTAGGGTAATCCGTCCGCTCTTTAGTTCGCTAGTCCGCTAGTCCGCTCGAGCGACTACCAGAAATACGTGCGGACTAAGCGAGGTGCAGGAGTCGTCAGGAAATTTAGCGGACTTGCCACGTGCGAATCAAAAAAAGTTTCCGCTCTTCGCACAAACCTTTAAAAAAATGAAAAATATAGTTTACTTATTAAGAATTCTTATTGGTTATAATAAAGAAATAAATTTTTTATTTTAAGTTTATAACTAATTATACTTTTAGTCTAAGACTTATTGTTTTTTAATAATTAAACTTCAAAAAATAATCTCAACCTCTTAAGGTTAACCATATATATAAATAAAACTATTTAAATTGATTTTATAGATTGAATGGCTATTACCCTCATCTATAACTTTAATTAATTATATTATAACTATAATAACTAGGCAATATCTAAATCAATTCTGTGATATATATATATATATATATATATATATATAATATATATAATATATATATATATATATATATATATATATATATCTATATATACTATATACTATATTAATATAATATTATATTATATATCTATATAATAATATATATATATATATATATTAATCTATATTTATATATATATATATATATATATTTGGGTTTTAAACAGAATTGATCAACATATATAATATATATATATAATCTATATATATATATATATCTATATAATCTATATATACTATATATATTATTATAATTATATATTATTATATATATATATATTATATATATATATATATATATAGCTAACCCACCTGAGGATGTAGCATTAGCATCGACTCTGCAGGAGTCGAAGCTTTCATGGATTCTACTAAGTCTTGGACGAAATAGACCTTTTTATGGGTGGACAGGGTGGTCAAAATATTTTCCGAAGGGAGGCAGAATGAATTTAAGGTGAGGACATTAATTTAGCAATGAACTGCTGAGTGAACTAAAACCGCACTCCCTTCACCAAGGACATTTCCCCTTTCATCCGCATAGGCAGAATTTCTTGAACTTGTACAAAATATTTAACATCTAGATAATACGGAACCAATAAATTTTTCATAGAAGAGCATGGACAGGTGACCAGGGGGCATATTAAGAAAATTAAGAAGAAAGCATGCCATCTGATATAAGAAAGCGCCATGCATTCAGTAATAGAGTTGTTAATTTGGAATGGGCTTGCCACAGAAGGTTGTTTGAGTGTGACTCGATTAAAAATTTGAAGAAAAGTTGATGGGTATATGGATGGGTCTGGGTAATCTATAATATCTTTAGACGAAGCCAATTGGCGCGGTTTTGTTTACAGTATTATTAATGTTAGATTGCTTGGGACTCATAACTAGTTATTATGCAATGTGGATGGTTTTTGGGTATTTTTAATATATATAATATATAATTATATATATATATATATATATTATATATATATATAATATTATATATATAAATATATATATATATATATATATATATGTAATATATATATATATTATAATATATATATATTATTTTTTTCTACTCACTAAATTGGTAGATTTTTAGTTACAGTAATTTGACAATCTTTGTGCTTTGTGGATTTGCATGAGCATGTTTGGTTAGTGGGTTGACTGGGACAGTCTCGATAGGCCCATGTGGCTTCTTACTGTCTCTATATTGTTAATGTCTTAATAAAATATAATACACTTCTCCCTAGTTCTGCGGCTGTAGAGCGAATATTTAGTATTGGTGGGGATATTTTGAGGGCAAAGAGGTCAGCCTTAACTGCTTTAATTTTGAGCACCTAATCTTTTTGAAAGGTAATATGGATCTCTTGTCCTTTGAAGACGACATTGAGGAGGAAGTGGAAAATCTTGAGATTTTGTAAATATTCATTCAATTTTTCATATAATATTATAAATAAATTTTTTGTAAGGATATATACTATTTAGTATTTAATATTAAAATCTTTTGTGAAGTCGCACATTATTAGCGGGGGACGTGCGGACGTGCGGACTTCCGATAGCGGAGGTTTGATGGTCTGAATAAGTGCGGAGGAGCGCTAGCGGACTACGTTTTCTCGAGGTGCGGAGGTGCGCTAGCGGACTACCCCAAAATGAGCGGGGTGCCCACCTCTGCCCAGGGGTAAACCGCAAAGATGGCAGGAGTCGAAGGTCCTCCTTCGGCCTTCCGGGGGAACGACAGGGTAGGACTATTTCCTCCCCTACGGGGTATGGAAAACGTCCCCCCCTCTGTCCCCCGTCGGCTCGAGCCCCCTAATTTTTTTTATTTTTTTTATTTTTTATTTTTTTTTATTATTTTTTTGTTTTACATTTTTGTAATAAGCTTTACACGCTGATTCCAAATATGTAATTGTTTTTTTCTGTAAGTGTCGTACTTTTCGAGATATTTCATTTATGAAAAAATATTTTTTATTTTTATTTTTTTATTTTTTACATTTGTATAAGCTTTATACGCTGATTTAAAAATTGTATTGGTTTTTGTCTACGTGTGTACGTTTCGAGATATTTCATTTTTTAAATTTATTTTTATTAATGTGATTTTTAAATAATTATTTAAAATCTTTTCGAGCTTTTGAATCAATGTTTATTCACGCACTGAAATTCAATTGTTCAGTATCAATACTAGCAATATGTTAAAAAAAAACAAAAAAAAAATTAAAACTGACGGAGTTTTAAAACATATCAGTGTTTTACTAGTATTTATATTTTTTTTTATAATATATCTATATATATATATATATATTATATATTATATATAGTATATATATATATTATATATATATATAATTATATATCATATATATATTATAATATCTAATATATATATATATATATATATATATATATATAATTATTTTTCAGGGGACAAATATGCCAGAGGAATACCAAATGAATTGCTTTTCCAATGGTCTAGAATATTACCACAGAGGAGAATAAACAAATTAAAAAATTCCT
>JABUQX010114789.1:20000-22500 GCA_015478945.1 Trachelipus rathkii
ATTATATTATATATATTTTTTTATATATATATAGTATATTATTATATATATATATATATTATATTCAGGGTTGGTTCAGTACTTGTACTTTTACTTGTACTTAAGTACATTTTTGGCGTACTACTGCTCTTGTACTGCAGTTTCCCTCAACCAGATGTAAATTGTACTTGTAGCTTTACTTGAGCTTTTGTCTTGTACTTGCGGCTTGGTACTTGCAAGTACTTTTTGCATAAAGAGACTGCCATATTTTTTTTTTTTTTTTTTTTTTTCAATTCGTTCGTATTGATATTATTATTTCTTATAATATGTATTCTAAATAAATTTCTATTTATGAATGTAAAGTAGATATATATATATATGTATACCGTATATATACTATAAATATATCTATATATATATATATATAATAATATATATATATATATTATTTATATATATATTATATATATATTATATATTATTATATTTATAATATATATTCATCATCATCATCAATATCATCATCATTATCATCATCATAAATCAATATCAATATCAATATCAATATCAATATCAATATCATCATCGATCACAATATCATCATCAATACATCATCAATTCATCATCAATATCATCATCAATATCATCCATATCATCATCAATATCATCAATATCATCATCAATATCATCCATATCATCAATATCATCATCAAGTATCATCATCTAATTTCATGCATATCATCATCAATATCCATCAATTCATGCAATATCAATTGATATCATCATAATATCAATCAATATCATGCATCATCACTCAATTCATCCAATCCATCATCATATCATTAATCATTATCATTACATTTTTTCCTTAAGCTGGGGGTAAGAGTGCCTAACCTGCACCAGAAACAGACAAGTAGTAGAAGAACATGACACAAGTCGAAAAGAAAGCCGAATCTCCTTTATACCTATTAGTGAACTCGCGAAGTCAAAAATCACGCCTAGAGCTTCCGGGAGCCGCGATGACCCTCACTATGACATCTCGCCAATGTGGATTCATAACTTGGCTCAGGTGGGCCACAGTGACCACAACCATGACACTCTCACAAATTACTGCATTCAGTCACCTCCTATTAGCAACTTTCTTTCTCGCCCATGGCAAGAACTAATATCAATCTCCTCACAAATATCTTTTGCTGACGTAATCCAACTTTTTCTTCGGTTTGTCAGCCAGTCGATTTCCCAACACACTCACCACTATACTCCCGTTTAACCACGAACTATCTCGCATCCTTTCCACATGAACCAACCATCTCAACGTACTTTTATTTATCCCTTTTTTCCCACCATCCAACTCGTATACGTTCAATTTCTCATTTTATCAATCCTTCTGCACACCTAACACCTATACGTGTGTGAGTTCAGACCATCGCTCACTTCTTACATTAACATCAGGTCACTAACATACCCTCACGTGACCTTGCGCACTCAGACTTGTCTCTTTCATCTACCAGGATTTAATTGCACCAGCTACCTTCGCAATTCACAACTTTCCTCACTACACTCGCATCATGCCCGTTTCCTTTCGTCCAACATAAATATCATTAAATTTTGAACTAAATAACTTTTCCAGCTGCTCACCATCTAGCATAACTTCACGCCGAGGACTGTCCTCACTCACAACCATAACCTTACGCTTATCTACGTTTACTTTCAAACCCTTCTTTTACACACTCTGTCATATCTCTCCAATCCTCTCAAACTCCTCAGATTCACCCACACAAAACAATATATATATATATATATATATATTATATATATATATATCATATTATATATAATATATATATAATATATATATCTATATATATAATATATATATACTATATATATATATATATATACTATATAGGCGAGATGGTGATGGATTGGATTTGGAAGTTGTAAATTACAAAGCGTTTATGGAGGGTATACGTTCCGAGGGATTGGAGGCGAGCAATATTATCCCCTTATATAAGGGTATGGGAATAATAGTCTTGTAAAGTTTATAGGGTAATTCAGTTTCTTGAGTGTTGGAAGGGAATATATATGCCTGGTATTTTGGTCGAAAGAATACGTTTGAATGACTGAAGGACTGATTTTGGGAAGAACAAGGTGGGTTTAGAAGTGGTAGAGGATGGCGTGGATGCAAAATCTGTTATATTGAACAAATGATGAGATACATGATGGAGGAGAAGAAATAAATTGTATTAGGATTTATGGATTTGCAAACAGGCGTAAGATAGAATAATAGGGAAGCTCTATAGCAGGTTTTATTGATATGGTGTTGTGTAAGCTCTGACGGATCAATAAGTATGTATGGGCTAATAGTGAAGCGTGCGTAGAATAAATAGAGTCAAAAGTGATTGTTAATATTAATAGCGGAGAGAGACAGGGATGTGCTATGTCTCCGTTGGTGATTTTCTGTATATGGATGAGGTTATGAAAAGAATTAGAGGTAGGGGGTGCAAGGGATCATGTTAGA
>JABUQX010114789.1:27500-40000 GCA_015478945.1 Trachelipus rathkii
TGGCGGGGTTTCCTCACCGCCCTCCCCACTGGGGTATGGACAGTCCCCCCCTGTGTTTCCCGTCGGCTCGAGCCCCTACTTGGCCGTGTAACCCTTTACAATAATATATTTATATATACTATATATATATATTAATATATATATATATATATTTTATATATATATATTATATATATATATAATTATATATTATATTATATATACTATATATTATATATATTATATATATATATACTTATACTATGATCCGCAGCCCCCCCCCAAACACAAATAGCGCAATTTTTTATGTTTACTTTTGTTTTATTTGTTTTGTTTTTTAACATTTTCCTAGCTAAAATTTTACAAGGATTCAAAAATGTAGTTTTCTTGTAGCTATTGTAGTTTTTGAGATAGGATTTTTTTTTATCTAAGCTGGCCATATATATATAATATATATATAATTAATAATATAAGGTATATATATTATATATATATAATATATATATATATATTATTATTATATATATATATATTATATATATATATATATATATATATATATATATATATTTACTTGTATACGTTAATTTTTATCGTAGTGTATGCTCATTTACTTGGGCATTGTTGTTATTTTGCCAATTTTTCTTCATTACAATAGAATTTTTTTTTAGCTATTTTGTTTAAAAAATGCTGTTAAGTGCATTGTCATTGCAAATATGTATTAATTCACAATTTATAATTTAAAAGTCACTACACAAATTTTTAAATGTAACTTTGCAGACCAATAAAAGACCGACTTCCAAGCACGGCTTCAGCTTTTAAAATGCAAGCTATTTTGTTTACCTGCCTTAATATTTACATAGAAATGGAAATGGGTTTAGGCGATTCGATATATCGACAAACGATTTTGAAGAAAAAAAATTGAGAGCAGCGTGAGTAGTAGGAAGGGCATATTGGACTAAAATGTGTATATATATATACCCAAATTTTACCTGCCCCTGATTTTTGAGCCAATTTTTACCCTGCCTTGACCTTTTTGGGCCTTTACCTTTTTGGGGCTTGACCTTTTTTCGACCAACCCTTTGGTCTTCCATGGGTATTTTGGGCCCCCCTAATTTTTTGGCCCCCCTAATTTTTTGGCAGCCCTAATTTTTTGCAACCCTTCGAAGAAGGGTTGCGCCAAACGGTTGCGTCAGCAACCGTTTTGTACGTCCGCACCTAATTTTTTCGACCAACCTTGTCTTCCATGGGTCAATTTTTGCCCACGGTAGGATTTTTGCCCCTTTAGGGCTTACCATCTTTTTGATGTCTTATACCTTGTTTAACCATTGATATTTTCCACAACAACGTTTGGTCTTCGCTGGGTATTTTTTGCCCACGGTATTTTTGGCAACCTAATTTTGGACCCTAATTTTTTTCGGGAACCTAATTTTCTTCGAAGGGTTGCGCCAAACGGTTGCGTTAAGCAACCGTTTGTACGTATTGTCCCCTGTTTTTAACGCCCCTAATTTTTCGACCATGTCATTTTTTGGCCACGGTAATTTTTGGGCTGCACCCTTTAATGGCTTAGCCCGTTTTTGATGTCTTTATTAACCTTGTTGTTGACCATGAATAATTTCGGCGCTTCGACTTGCCAGATAGACCATGGTGCATTTTTGCCCCACGCCAATGTATTTTTTAATATTTATATAGTATATATATATATATATTATATATATAAAATATATATATATTATAATATATATACTATATTATAATATAAATATATCTATATAAATCTATATATATATATATATTATATATATATATATATTGTGTGTGTAACTTTTTAGATGCACCCTATAAATTGTAGACGAGCGCCCTGATATATATTATATATATATATCTATATATATATATTATATATTATATATATATATAGTATATATATATATATATATATTATATATATATATATATATATATATATACATATATACATATATATATACCGTTTATAATATATAAAATATATATATATATATATATATATATATGACTATAAATAATATATTATATATATATATATTATTATATATAATTTATATATATATAATATATATATATATTATATATATATCTATATAATATTATTGATATATAGTATATATATATATATTTATTATTATATAATATATAGGGCACCGTTAATGAGAAAATTAACGCCGTTAATCCTTAATCGTTAAAAAAAAATTAGCGGCGTTAATCATTAAAGCGTTTATCGGCAAAGAATGTAACGGAAGTTAACATTAATCGTTAACGTTAACCTCTCACCTAATAATAATAATAATAATAAATAATAATAATAATAATAATAATAATAATAATATATAATAATAATAATAATCATATAATGATAATAATAATAATATAATATAATTTAATATGATATAGCCTGTCAGACTTAAATAATTTAGGCTTTGGCCTAGCAGATACTTTTGCCGCTTGCAAAGAATACTTCGCATTCACAGCGCTAATACCTAATTATATACTTAATAGTATATCATTGTAAAAATAATAGGTACCCCCCCTTACAGTTTTTATCATGCAAATATGTAACATTTTTATAAATTTACAACGCCTTTTAGGCCTATTTCATAATATTTTTTCACTAGTCACAAAAGAAGCAGGTTCAAGTAACGTTAATGACTCATTGAACGGGCCACAGTTCAGCTATCTTTTTTTTCTTCAGCGAACCAATAAGAAATGAGAATACAGCATAAGAAAAACATGTTAAACATTACTAAACAGGATAATAACCGTGTAAGAATAAACACATTTTGAGCCATTGAGAGAAGCGTTTAGGAAATTTTTGGAAAATTTTTATTGTATCATTAGAACTTAGAACATAGATAATAGAGACACGTAAGAAACATGGGCCTATTCGAGACGTCCCGTCAACCACTAACCTAACTGCTAATAGCCATCCAAGAAAGCACCTAGGGCCTTGTCAATTCCTGTAACTAAATTCACACAATTTGGCTGTCAAAAAAAAAAAAAAAAAAAAAAAAAAAAAAAAAATGATATGATACCCAAACGATCCACATACATTAATAACCTAAGTTATGGTCCACAATGCAGTGCTTACATAAATAACTATGTAACTAAAAATCCGCCAATTTGGCTTCGTCCAAATATACTATATGATACCCAACCCTCCATATCCTATCCAACCTTTCTTAAATGTTGCAACGAGTTGTAACTCAACAACCTCTTGTGGCAAACCATTTCCAAAAAAAAAAATTTTTTAACACCGTATTACTGAATGAATGCTTTTCTTATATCAAGATGGCAATGCTTTCTTCTTATTTCTTTATAATGCCCCTGGTCCCCGTCCGTGCTCTATCTATGAGGAATTATTGGTCTACTGTATATCATAGATGTAAATATTTTGTAGACTTGTATCATGTCGCCTCTTGAGAAATCGCCTTTCTACGCAAACATTCCTAACTCCTTCAGCCTCCTCTTAGCTATTAACCTCAACGCGAAATGCATACCTTGTTGCTCTACGTTGCACTCTCACTAGCATATCTAAGTCTTTCTTTAAATAAGGGGCCCAACTTGTGCACAATACTCTATTATTGGCTAACATAGCTTATTATACAGTTTGCTTATTACTTCTTATCTTGTAATCAACCTTGCGATTTATTTGCCCGTATCGTATTAGCTTTATTCTTGCTTCCAAACACTGATTTAGCTACTTTCAAATTACTGCTTATAGTCACACCTAATCTTTTTCTTGGTCCCCAGACTCAAGCCAATCCCCATTCATATCGTAGTTAAAACTTTATTTGAAGTAACCTAGGGGAAGACCCTTAATTTTTTACTAGATAAAATTCATTTGCATTATCTGCCCACCCAAGAAGTTTATCAAAATCATTTTGAATCTTTATGCACATCCTTCACTATTTCTAACTGAGGTGGCCACTTTTGGTATCATTGCAAACTTAGACACCTTGCATTTAATTGCACAGTCAAAATCATTTCGGAAATATGGAGCAATAGTGGCCCAAGCACTGAACCCTGTGGGACACCACTCTTCACTATTTCCCATGATGATCTATTGCCATTTAGTTGTACACACACTTCTATTCCACAACCACTCTTTAATCCCACCATGTACCACTCCACCTATCCCACATTGCAATAACTTCTTTTTATCACCTTATGTGGGGAACCTTATCAAAGCTTTGCCAAATATATAATATAATTCAACTGGATCTTCCTCCTGTTCAATGGCGTCAGTAAAAATCGTATTCCATAAAATTCTAAAAGGTTTGTCTGACGTGACCTACCCTTTCTGAAACGTGCTGGGAGTCATACAATACCTTGTTCTCTTCTAAATATTTCTCTATATGCCCTTTCATTAACTTTTCCAGAACCTTTATAACCAGAGATGTTAAGCTAACTGGCCTATTAATTTCCCAAATCTTCCTTCCTACCTTTCTTATAAATAGGCCCATAATGCATTTTCCAGTCATCTGGTACCTCATCAAATGTTATTCTGATTGCTATAAACATCAATACAGTGCCTTTTGCCATGCTGTTGCCATTACCAACAGAATTCTAAACATAATATACCATCAAGGGCGCTGCATGCTTTACTTGGATCAGTATCGGTCTAGTACACTTTATATCTTTTTTTCAAATTCAAGTTCCTGTGGAATCTATAAACTTAAATCTGATAAAATATTTTATAAACTCGAAATTAAGGTAACGGTTTACACGGATGTAGGGGAAATTTAACTCGCTTAACGTTAATTCACAATTTAACTCGTTAATAGTACCGTTACTTTCTTTCTTTAAATTACACGAAAGCGTTAAAATAGAGTTGCGAAAATTTAAACCAATTAAATTAACGGATAACGCTTTATGCCCTTGTATATATATAATATATATATATAATATATATATTATATTTAGTATATATTAATATATTATAATATATAATTATATATATACGTATATATATTCTATATATATATATATATATATATATAATATAATACTATATATATATAATAGTATTATATAAGGTAAAGGCTTTAGAAATCACTTGATTTTGTTGAATTAAGCTTGCGTATTACTTCGCTTGTGCTAGAACCATATTAAAATGAGTCAGTTTAAAGTTAATAAATACTTTATGCAAACGTGAAAATTAATTAAATCTATCAATTTTTATTATTATTATTTACTTATTATTATTATTGGTATTATTCATTATTATTATTATTATTTATTATTATTATTATTATTTATTATTATATTATTTTATTATTATTATTATTATTTATTTTTATTCATTATTATTATTATTATTATTATTAATTATTATTTATTTATTATTGTTATTAATTATTATTCATTATTTATTAATTATTATTATTATTATTATTATATTATATTTTATTATTATTATTTATTATTGTTTATTATTATTATTATTATTATTTTATTATTATTATTATTTTAATTATTGATTTTATTATTGTTATTATTTTTATTATCTATTATTATTTTATTATTTATTATTAATTGATTATTAATTATTATTATTATTATTATTATTATTATTTTATTATTATTATTATGTGATTATTTATATTATTATTATTATTATTTTATTCTTATTTATTTTACTTATTATTTATTATTATTATTATTATCAATTATATCTTCTTATTATTATTATTATTATTATTATTATTTTTATTATTATTATTATTATTATTATTATTATTATTATTATTATTATTATTATTATTATTATTATATTATTATATTCTCTATTTCATTTCCTTATAATTTTCTATTTTCGGCTCTGATTCATTTATTTCTCCATTTGCAAATTTTGAACAGACTTTCGGCACAAGTTGAAATTTTAACTATGAAGGAACATGCATGTTTTCAGACGCCTGAAAACTGAATAATATTATATATTATATATATAGTATATATATATTTTAATCTATATGATATTAGTATATATATATATATATATATTATAAAAAAAAAACAATAATATATATATATATATATATATATTAATATATATATAGTATTATATATAGATATATAAATATTATATTCTATATATATATATTATATATATATATATATATTATATATATATATATATATATATATATTTATATTATATCTATATATTATATATATATATATATATATATATATATTATATATATATATATATATATTATATAATATCTATATCGTCCAGCAAAGAGGCCGATATCCGATACGATACTATTTTTAGGTGCGATAACCGATACACTCGATACCTGATCCTTTAATTAATATAATCAATACATCAGCAATAGCTAGAACATTTTGTGTATCTGCTAGACAACTCAAGTAGTGAATTCCTGTACAATCAGTGCTCATCATTTATTTATATTTGGTTGTTGCCAGAATATTATTTTTTAAATTAAATAGTATCTTTAAAGAATAGTAAATGGCAAATATAATAATAATAACTTTTTTATGTTTTGGTTTATTAAGTATTCCTTTCCATTTTTCAGGACGTTTTTAACAAAGGTTTAGCTACTAACTTTTATGTTTTAACATGATTAATTTACAAGAAGATTCTTAACTAGCTACAATATTAAGAATAAAAATAATGAAAGAAGGGACCTCAATTAATCAGCTGAAAGAACAAAATAAAAATGCTTTTACTCAAACATGACATAATATATACTCCTTTAAGATTAAAGATATATATCATTCAATACTCAAAAAATTCTCAAATTGTGATGCAAACACATTAAGCTTTCACTAGTATCTGGCGAGAGCCTGTGTCTTTTTGGGGTGTTTACATTCCTAAATAAATACGTTCGCTCTCGACTGATGAGGGAGGTGTTGATAATTATTTGGCTTGCAAGCAACTGATAATGATGAACCTTGGCATTTTCATGCACCGCATGAAAGATTTCTCTTCTGTAGGCAGCATCTCTATGTTTTCGTAGAGCCTCATCTCCTCTTCACAGATTGCAAATTTGAATTATCTTAGCTCCTTGATGACTTGTCCTCTATCAGGTTGTTTTTTCGATGAGGTTCTTGGTGTGATTACTTGAAGGTAAATGAGATTTCAATGCAATCTCGGTCATAACTTGTCCAATCAGTCTAACATATCATCCCCTTCATCCTTCAGTGGTTTATTTGCTGAAAGCCACCATCGTCACTATCACTATCAGTGCTGTTGCCCGGGGTTGCTGATAAGGCGCGGCTTCCACTTCTGTGATTTTTTGTTTTTGTTTTTCTTTTTGTTTTTTGTTTTTTACTAGTTTTGTACTCTTCAATATGCTATTTAAATATATTCCTGAAGTGGTTTTCACCGTCAGAGATGCATTCTGTGGGGGTTTTCAGCTGGCTTAGGGAATTCCTTATTAAAACCTTTTATTTATTTACTTATTTATTTATTTATTTTTTTGCAGTTGTCACCTCCTCTCACGGGCAGAACATATTCAAGGAGGGGGCTTGTTGAACGCCTCAAAAATTCATCTAACGCAAATAACGCAGATGAGCACAGACCAAGCTTTAAAAGTGAGGAAGATTAAATTTGTCAGGAAAAACGGTTTTTGATGGAAGAGAATTCCCCAGAACAGAGGTGGCAGGAAGAAGGAAGCCGCGGCGAACTAGTCTGGAGATTTACTAATATCAACACAAAACTCATGTGCCAATACTGTGCTACGAGGGCGTCGTAAAGGTGGTGATACGCAAGTGGAAAGTTCTCGAACACTTGCCGCTACGGTACCTAAAGAAAGAGAATAAAGCATCACATCGCTCAACAAAAGATAGAGTGGTCAAGTGATACTAAAGTACAGGACAGTTATAAGCCTTTTGGCCTTTGACTCGACCTTCATTCTTCAACTCATTTCAATTCTGCTCTCTTTTTACTTCAAGATTGCTCTCGTCATATCTTTCCGATCCTATCTCGCTGATTTCGGATTGAATTTTCGATTGTGGCCTCTTAACCGTGTGAAATTTAATTCTTAAAAAACTCCTACAATCTCCCTCTCTAAGACACTAACTTCCTATCCTCTTGACTGTTCCTCGTCTCTTCCTGTTAACAATAACATCGCTTGCCTAACATAAACAAAAATGTCTTGCTAGGGCGGCTTCCAAAACTGAGTTCTGTTTGTAGACTGGCGGAGACTTTTTTTTCTCTTTCAGTTTACTGCTCAGCTATGCAAGAGTCTATGCCCATTGTATGAGTACTGCTTTCATATTGGGGGGGGGGTCTGGTTTCACCCGGCTTTTGCATTGGGATCGAGTCAAAGGCCAAAAGCTTATGAAACTGGTCTGTACTTTTAGTTCAACTTGACCTCTATTCTTTCTGAGGCGATGTTGATGCTTTATCTCTTTTCTTTAGGTTACCGTGCGCAGTGTCGAGGGAACTTTCCCTTGCGTCTCAACAAGCCTTTTACGACTGCCCGTAGCAAATGTATTGGCACAATGAGTTTTGTGTTCTATTAGTAACTCCAGAACTAGTTTCGCTCGGGGCTTCTCTTCCTGCACCTCTGTTCTGTGGGGAACTTCTCTTCATCATCTGTGTTTCTACTCATTTAATCTCTCGCTCACTTTAAAGCTTGGCTGTCAGTGCTCACTGCGTTATTGCGTTAGATAATTTTGAGGCGTTCAACACGCCGCCTCCCTTGAATATGGTTCTGGCGTGAGAGGCGGTGACAATGCAAAAAAAATAAAAAAAAAAATAAATACATAGTAAATAGATAACAAGGTTTTAATAAGGAAATTCCTAAGCCAGCTGAAACCCCCACAAGTAATGGCATCTCTGACGGTGGAACCACTTCTAGCTATATTTAAATAGCTATAATTGGAGGCAGCTTGCTCGCTAGTCAAAAAAAAAAAAAAAAAAAAAAAAAATGACAGAGTCAAGTTGCCTTATCAGCAACCCCTGCAACAGGAACTGATAGTGACGATGGTGGCTTCCAGCAATATAACTACTGAAGATGAAAGGGGATTTGATATGTTAGACTTTGACCAAGTTAATGACCGAGATTGCATTGAAATCTCATTTACCTTCAACAGGAATCACACAAGAACCTCTCGAAAAAACTGAGAGACGTCCATCAAGGAGCTAAGATAATTCAAATCAATTTGTGAAAGAGGAGATGAGGCTTTACGAAAACATGAGATGCTGCCTACAGAAGAGAATTCTTTCATGCGGTGGCATGAAAATGGGCAAGGTTTCCATTATTATCAAGTGTTGCAAGCAAATAATTATGCAACCCTCGCTCATCAGTCGAGAGCGAGCGTATTTTATATGTAGGTGGGATGTAAGACACCCCAAAAGGAACTGCTTCTCCGCAGATACTAAAAGAAAGCTAATGTTTTTGCATCACACATTTTTGAATTTTGAATTTGAGTATTGAATGATATCAATCTTATCTTAAAGGAGTATATTATTATGTCATGTTTGAGTAAAAGCATTTTTTTTATTTGTCTTTTCAGCTGCTTAATTGAGGTCTCTTCTTTCATTATTTTTATTCTTATATTGGTAGCTAGTTTAAAGATCTCTTGTAAATTGTATCAATGTAAAACTATAAAAGTTAGTAGCTAACTTTGTTTAAAACTTCCTGGAAATGGAAAGTAATACTTTAAATAACCCAAACGGCAGCGATTCTTCTTATTATATTTGCATTTTACTATCTTTAATTTCTCAATGAAAATTAAAAAATACATTATTTCTTGGCACAACCCAATTGAAAATAAATGAATTGAGCATTGATTGTACAGGGATCACTCTTGAGTGTCTAGGCAGTAACAAATGTCTAGCCTTATTGCTGTGTATTTATTATATTATTAAAGTATCGGTATCGTATCGGTATCGCAGCCTAAAATAGTATCGGTATCGTATCGGCCTCTTTTCTGGTATCGGTATATATATATATATATATATATATAAAGTATATTATATATATATATATATAGTAATATATATATATATTTATATATATTATATATATATATATATATTAATATATATAAATATTATTATATTATATATATAATTATATTATATAGTATATATATATATATTTATATACTATATATTATATATCTATAGTATATATATATATTATATATATATATTAATATATATATATATATTATATATTATATATAATATATATATATATATATATATATATATATATTATATATATATATATATTCATTTCAGGGTCTGGAAAACATGATGTTCCTTCATAGTTAAAATTTCACTTGTGCCGAAAGTCTGTTCAAAATTTGCAATGGAGATAAATGATCAGAGCCGAAATGAAATTATAAGGAATGAAATCATAATATAATGAATAATAATAATAATAATAATAATATAATAATAATCAATAATATAATATAATAATAATAATATCATAATAATATATTAATATAATAATAATATAAATATAATAATGATATAATAATATAATATCATAATATAATATATAATAATCATAATAATACTCATAATAATAAAGATAATATAATAATATAATAATAATAATTCATAATAAATAATAATAATAATAATAATATAATAATAATAATAATATATAATAATAATAATAATATAACAATAATAATAATAATCATAATGAAAATAATCATAATAAAATAATAATAATTAATAATAATAATAATATATATAGATAATAATAATAATAATAATAATACTACTATACTAATAAATAATAATAATAATAATAATAATAATAATGAACAATAATAATAATAATAATACATAATAATAATAATAATAATAATAATAATAATAATAATAATAATAATAATAATAATAATAATAATAATAATAATAATAATAATAATAATAATAATAATAATATAATAATAACAATAATATAATAATAAAATAATAATAATAAAAATTTGATAAGATTAATTAATTTTCACGTATTGCATAAATATTTATACTTTTAAACTGACTCATTTTATATGGTTCTATCACAAGCATAGTAATTAACGCAGCTTAATCAACAAAATCAGTGATTTCTAAAGTCCTTTACCTTATATATATATATATATATATATATACGTTATATGTATTAATTAGATATCGTTATATATATATATATATATATATATATATATATATTATATATATTTATATATTATATAATATATCTATATATATATATATATTATTATATACACAAAGGTGGGCATTAACGCGTTAATCCGTTAATTTTTCCTTAAAATTCGTCCACTTTAACGCTTTCGTTAATTTAAAAAAAAGCGGACTATTAACGAGTTAAATTTGTGAATTAACGTTAACGAGTTAAAATTTTCCCCTACATCATTTTTACCTACATCCGTTAACCGTTACCTTAATTTACGAGTTTTATAAAATCCTTCTTCTTATCGTTTTAAATTTGTATTAGATTCCACTCGAATTTTGAATTGTGCATAAAAGATATTTGTTTACTAGACCATAACTGATCGCAAGTAAGCTGCAGGCCTGATGGTATATATGTTTAGAATTCTGAAGGAGGGTAGCAACAGCATTGCAAGGCACTGTATTTGATTTTAAGCGATCTATAACATTTGATGAGGTACCAGATGACTGGAAAATGGCATATGTTGTGCCTATTTATAAGAAGGTAGTAAAGAAGATTGGAATTATCGGGCAGTTAGCTAAACCATCTGGCTGGTTGTAAGGTTCTGGAACTGTTACTGAAAGGTCCATATAGAGCAATATTTAGAAGATAGCAAGGTATTGTATGACTCCAGCACGGTTTCAGAAAGGGTAGGTCATGTGACACCTTTTAGAATTTATGGAAAACATTACTGACTGCATTGACAGAGAAGATCCATAACAAATATTCTTATATATATTTTGGCAAAGCTTTGATAAGGTTCCCACATAAGGCTGATAAACAAAGTTATTGCAATGTGGTAAGGTGGAGTGGTACATGGCTTGGCTTAAGAGTGGTTCTGTGGAAATAGAAAACAGTGGTGTAACAACAATGCGCAATGAGTCATTCCAAGCTGGGAATAGTGACAGAGTGGTGTCCCACAGGGTTCAAGTGCTGGGCACTATTTTTCCTCATATATATAAATGATTTGGACCAGGGTTAAATGTAAGGTTCTAAGTTTGCAGATGATACAAAGTGGCCACCTCAGTAGGAAATTAGTGAAGGATGTATGAGATGCAAAACTGCTTTTGATAAAACTTTTGGGTGGGCAAGATAAGTGGCAATGAATTTTTAATAGTAAAAAATTCAGGTTCTTCCCCTAGGTTACTCAAATAAAAGTTTTACTACGATATGAATGGGGATTGGCTGAGTCTGTGGACCAAGAAAAAGATTTGGTTGTGATTATCATTATAAGCAGTAATTTGAAGTAGCCTAATCATGTTTTGGAGCAAGGAATAGAAGCTAATACGATACCTGGGCATCCACTAAATCGCATGTTGTTTA
>JABUQX010114790.1:0-10000 GCA_015478945.1 Trachelipus rathkii
CCCCAGCATGCAGGCTCGAGAGAGATAGTCTCTGAGCACTTCTTCTATGAGTTTAAGTCGTCGTATTTGCTTTTTCGCTCATTCGTTTGGTCAGAGGTGGTAACAACGCTTTGGCAGTAACCGTTCGCTGAGCCGGGATCTTAATCCTGGTAAAGTGAAGAATCACTCAAGGAGTTATTTTAACTTATCTATGCTATCTATCTATCTATCTATCTTTTAATCTATCTATCTTTATAGTATATTATATTTATATATATTACTATATATAGGTATATATTATATATATATTAATTGTATATATATAATATATATATATATATATAATTATTAGTATATTATATATATATATATAATGATCATCACCCACCTTCTCTCATCAAGACTGGGGGTAGGGTGCGTAGCATGCACTGGAACCAGAAAAGTAGTAAAAGGAACATGACAAGTCGAAAAGTAAAGCTGCCAGGCTTTACCACACCCTTTACACCTTAAAGTGAGAACTCACGAAAGTACAAATAACTCACCCTAAGGGCTAATATGGCACCACGGACTGCGACCCCACCTAATGCATCCGTCGCAATGTATGGCGACAGAAACGCTTGGTTTCCCAACACCCACACCATAAACTTGGTCCATGGCTGGGGGCACCACAGACCATTAAAATGTACCCCTCACAAAACCAAGAGCCATTCACTCCTATTAATGCACCGATATTTTTACTTGGCTCTGGCAAAACTCAAACCATATCCTCTCCTTCAGGCATTCTTTACTGATTCCAATCCACTTTTCCTTTCGTTCGCCAGCTAGTCGATTTCGCATTCACAAGACGGACTACACATGCACTGTAAATGACACTTAACCAACTGACTATTATCCATCCTTTCCACATGTCAAAAACCATCTACATGTAACTTTCGATTTAATCTCGCATTTAATAATTTTCTTCACACAGACAACTCCTTTATACGTTCAGTTTGGCTACATGATTATCAATTCTTTAAGCACACCTTAAAACATCGCCCCTGAAGATTGTCGCAACTGAACGCACTGTTACTATTAGAAATATATACCTCTTATTCTCTGAACCCATAGTTTTTCACTACTATAGTCGAATCAATCACACTCCACTATATCTTCCACCATTGATGGGGGTAAGGTGCGTAACATGCACGGAAAGAGAAAAAGTAGTGAGAAGAACGTGAACGCAAGTCGAAAAGACAGCCGGGCAGCCTTACCCGCCCATCATACCCTTGAGGTCTGATAACACGTTGTAGGTGCAAAAATCCACCTAAGGCTATATGGCACGCGAAGACTCTACTATGGCAATCTTGTCCAATGTAGGGTTCATCCCTTGGCTAGGTGGGCACAATCCACACACCCTGCACGAAATAACGCACCCCGAGCCATTCTATCCTATTGAACTTTGTTTTCTGTTCTGGTTCAACTGATCATTCACTCTGCGGCATTAGCGCATTCTTTCCTGATCAAATGCGCACTTCGTCTCCCAAGCCAGTCGGATTCGCTAGCACATTCCCACCTGTAAATCGCTATAACCAATCTGACTAATAATCCATACCTTTCCACATGACATAACCATCCTGCATGTACGTCTTCATGTTATCTCTATATTTACTCTTTCTTCGCACTACACAACTCATTCAGAAATACGCTCGTCATAGTGCTCAGATTTATGGATCAATTCCTCTCACATCTAACACGCTGAATCCACTAGAGATTGTCCCATCTGAACGTCAATGTACTTTTAAATCTATACTTTTATTATACAGATCCATATGTTTGTACAAACACCTATACTACCATTAACTAACAGGTAACAACATCGCGCCTCATGTAAGACCATAAAGCATGCAGCCTCAGACTAAAGTCCTTTACATCCACCAATCGATTTAATTGCACCAGCTAGCCTTAAACCATTCAGCCAACTTTCCTACTACACTCCTCATCATCCGTTCCCTTTTCATCCACATATATCCTAAATTTTATAAAACTCAGATCACTCTGTTCCATGTTTTGCTCACCAAGTGGACATCATGCCAACATGAAACTTCACTACGGCAGGGACTGTGCCTCACTCACTACCTATAACATTACTCTTATCGTACGAGTTTACTTTCAAACCAACTCCTTTCCACACTGCCATTAACATACGTTCCTAAGCTACCCATCTCTCCTCAGAGACTCTTCAGATTCGCCAGCAGCTATATACTCACCAAATAATCCTGGAACCAGCACGCATAAAGTAGGTAGGGCACCCTACACTCGCACTATCCTATCTCTATTCATCATCATGATCAACTCACCAACAACCTTCCCCTGCACTCCCACCTTAATTCCTATCATAACCCCATATATAGTATATAGTATATATATATAGGATATAATTATATATATATATATATTATATACCTTATACAATATATATTATACATAATATAATTCATATAGTATATAGTATATATAGTATATATTTGAATTTATTTGAATTTATTTAATCGGTTTGATGGTATATGGCCAACCCCCATTGAGGCTTAAATCCTAACCCTCGTAGAAGAAGTTGGACCCAGATCTTATTTCAGACTCAACCACCTTTCAGTTTACATTTTGCTTTGTGGTAACATTACATTAAACAAGTTGACAAAATTTTTGATTCTGGCACCAAGTAGCAGCTCTGACTGGCCGCTGCCGAGGAGTCAATCGACTTCCTTTTCCTCTGGCACAACTGACTTCGACTTTTGTCGGTAGGTTTAAAATTCTTTTTTTCTTAATATCGCTTTTTGTTTAGTTTGTAACCATACTGAATAATTTCATCCTTGGATGGCACCTAATATGTACGCTCAACACGAAAGTGGTAGGATATATTATATAGATATATATAGTATATATAATATATAATATAATATAAACTTAATGATAATAAACTATATAATATATACTATATATATTATATATAGTATATATATATATATTAATATAATATATATATATAGTATTATAAAAGGCCAAGAATATTGTTGAGATACTGCAAGTTAGATAAAGGTTTTAATTACATAATATAAGCAGTCTTCAAATGTGGGCTAATAACTAAAATTTTCGTCTTTGTGATGGCAACGTACGCCCACTATAGGAGAGTCTTATATTATATATATGGATATTATATATATATTATATATAATAATATATATATATACTATATATATATAAGGTATACGATACATATAGTATTTATAGTAAGTTATATATATATAATATATATAGTATACGTATTTAATTATTCTTTTTCATAATATTTTTTTCGATGTCATAGCCGGAAAACCATTTGGTGGCCAGCACCCCTTTACGGTAGTGGGTTTGTGTCTAACTTTGTAACATTCGCAAGGGAAACAAAATTTAAGTTATTGGAGAACACAAAACAAGGAACGCAACGAAAATTTGGGGGACAGAAGCCTATTACTTCCTAAAAGAAAATGAAATTACTAATATTACACTCAGCATAGGACACTCTGTCCATCGTTTGCTGCGAATCATGATTCTTATGTTACAATTCCTACTACTTCGACTACTACATACTTGAGCTAGGCCGTTTAGTGGGCAAAGGACGACCTAATTGTCCTATAGTCCGTGTATAGTATATATATAGGTATATATATAATAATATATATATCATATATACACTATATATTTAGTATATTATATAATTTACTACGATCACTACATTGAGATGTATATATTACGGTGAGTGAGCGATATATATATATAATATATACTATATATAATATTATATAATATATATATTATATATAATGATATTATATAATATTAATTATTATATATTATATATATATTATATATTACCCGGTATATATATATCTATATAGAGATATATATACTATATTATATATATATATATATAATAATATATATAGTATATATATATTATAATATAATATATATAGCTATAATCATATATCTTAAATAATATTATATAGTAGATATAACTATATTCAGGTAGATATAGACTAATATTTATAAACCTACCTATAATGATAACAAATATTATAAATATATTAATAGATATATGTAATGAATAATAATTAATAATAATAATAATAATTCAATAATAATAATAAATCAATAATATAAATAATAATGAATAATCAATAATTAATAATAATAATAATATAATAATAATAATAATAATAATAATAATCATCAATCATCATCGGTAAGGATGGCGTAGCCTTGGGATCCTCATTTTAGGGATTACACTCCATCCGGGGGTGTATCCCACCTCCGGATTGGTTATGTCATTTGAACTTGGTTCCGAAAAAAGAATTATGAGTTTTAACTTTTAAATGAGTTGGATTATTAGATTTATATTTTTTTAATTATTTTTTTATTTTTTCATATTTTTTGCTGTGGATTTTATTATTATCGTTGTTATAATAATTGCTTACTAACAATATTAGTGTTGTTGTAATTGTAAATGCATTGTGTATGTATTTTTGATAATGTATAGTTATACTTTTTAGTTCAAATAATTAAAACTATTAAATAACAGTAATAACTTTGGGGATCAAAGTACATGATGTATTGTGTTCTTATCTATGTATCACCATATTTGAATACCATTACTTTTTAAAGAAATTGAATTTAATAATGTAATCATGTATTTTTGAATAAATTGTTAAAATTATTACTATTATTTTCATTTTCATTATTTTCATTATTTTCTTTATTATTATTATTATTATTATTATTATTATTATTATTATTATTATTATTATTATTATTATTATTATTATTATTATTATTATTATTATTATTTAATTTCTATTTACTTTATATAGTTAATTGACAATTTATATCCTGATTAGTAATATTCACTATCATGCTAATTTATTATTGCTCTATCATTTTCAGTTTTAATATAAAGATATAAACACAACTGTTAAGAATTTTGTTGTGAGCAGATACTGCGTCAGTGTCTATGAATGGACAAACACTAGCCTCTTCATCTGTACCATATCATTTTTTTATTATTATTATTTATAATTGTTTTCACTACGTAGACCATTTAACTTAATATAAATAAATTTGTATAGTTTATAATGTACATTTGAGCTATGGTCATTGTTTTCTCAGGTTTCATTATTATTATTATTATTATCTATATTATTATTATATTATTATTATTATTATTATCAAAAAGTAACTTAATTATTAATTTATTTAGCATAGCCATTATTACATTATTATTATTATTTTATTAGGGATGTACCGATAGTATCGGTATCGGTATCGGTATCGGTAGTATCGGCCATTTTTGATGGTATCGGTATCGGTATCGGTTAAAATGGCCGTACCTAGCCGTATACTTCTTACTTTTTGTAAACTAAAAATGGTTTTTAGATTCATATATTCTGATTACAGTTTCCGGTATACATATTTTGTGCCAAGTTATGTTTTTTTTATTCTGATTCCTTTTTAAACCTTCAGATTTTTAGCGTTTCTCCAACTTGGTCTTTATCGTAAAATTTACCTATTTGGACAGCCATTATTATAATTTATACAGATTTATCTACTTTTTTAGTTGATCAATAGTATTTTTTTTTTTTTTACGCAATTTCGTGAGAGCGTGTGAGTGTTTTTAAACTTTCTGGATTATTCAATTATTTTAGATATTTGCTGTAAATAGGGTTTTTATCGTTTTAAAATTTATGTTTTTATTCACAATAATTTCACTTTTTTTTTTTTTTTTTTTTTTTTTTTTTTTTTTTTTTTTTTTTTTTTTTTTTTTTTTTTTTTTTTTTTTTTTTTTTTTTTTTTTTTTTTTTTTTTTTTTTTGCGTGTGCGTGTGCGTGTGCGTGTGCGTGTATGATAGCAGTTTTTCACAGGCGTGGCTTTCTTTTGACTTTACCAACATCAATGGCTTGCACTCTATCTCTGCATCCATTGAATACTTCCTCTCTTTCTCTATACCTTTATTTTTTGCTCTTGTCTGATACCTTTTGTCTAAGAATTCATCTTCAACTCGTTTAATATATATCCAACTATAACTTATTTTATAATTTCCGTTTGAGGGTGGAGTATGTGCATATGTAAATATAAAATCCTATAACACGTCTCGAGAATCTCGAATCTCCTAACTTTCTAGATGTTCTGTGGCTTAAAATCTTTCTTCCTTCTCCTATAATATTCTTATGCTTCGCTACTGTTCTCCAGTAAAGAACAGATTTTCATGCTTTTTGATTACCTTACTACTTCTCAGAGACTGTTTTATATCTTCTCATCCAGATACTGGAGGTCCTCTATTTAGGGATTTCAATGTACACAAAAATGAATTGTTGGGTTCGCTCTCGTACTGATTTAGTTGGGAGGAGCCGAATCATTCAGTATTTCCAACGATCTGGAGCAGCTGATTAAATAACCTACACATGCATTTTGGATTGTCCAACCGATTCTTAAACACACTTGACCTATGTTTCAATCACACACTAGTCCTTCTCGTTCTAAGTAATACATCGCAATCACCTATTCGCCTCCCTATCGTTAAATCTGAACACAACCTATATGCATTTTTTAATTACTTTCTCTCCAACATCTCCATTCTGCCCTACTGCGGTTTTTGCTAGGCACTTCTGATCGGGCCCGCATTGGGGGCATTGGCGTGCTCTCTACAGCTAACTATAAATTATGAAGTGCAGCCTTTTTCGACTCTTAAAGACGCTTTCAGATTCTCCCGCGATAAAGTGGGAACTGTAATTTGTTAATAGGGATGAGCAGGCGTCATTCCTTCGTTGGACTAAAATCTTTTTCTCGGCTTCAAAATCATGGTTCGATAGCTGCTTATGTTCCCTGGCCATCAGGTCTAAGAGAAATGCTATCGGGTGGAAAATTATCGTTCTCTCTATCACTCTTTGCCAATTTTTCATTGTAGCTAGAAATCGTTGCATCGGATATACTCTTCGACGAGCCAAAGGCGGACTTTCATTAAACTGAAACATCGACGCTGCCACTCCATTGTGTCTGCGTCTACTGACAAATCTCTCTGGCCTCTTATGCCAAAAACATCTAACAACTTCTGTAATCAATCCTTTCTCCTACCTATATTCGCACTTGAATGAATTCTGTTTGTTAATACTGGCCAACTGAAAAGGCCAATTCATATTCTTTGGCTCCTATTTTCCTCTACATTCAACGCCTGGAGCGATTCTGGTATTCTCTTCCTCCTCTTCTCCTCTCAGGTGTGCATATGCTTTTACCTTTCTTTCATTTGATCGGGTGCATGGGCGCCTGAAATCTATGAACGTTAGGAATGGCGGGTGGCCCCGGATGGCATTCCTCTCCAAGTTTTAGAGAAGTGTGCTTCCGTGCTGACGCCCAACCCCTCGTTCAACTATATTTCTCTATGCCTCAATACTCTAGCACTTTCCCTCAGTGTTTGGAAAGCGCGTCAATATGTCACAACTCATTCCGAAAAAATGATGCTCGCTCTGGTTCCTATCTAACTATCCGCCTAATAGCTCATCACATCAAGTGATTTTTCTAAGATCTTGAAACCTTTCTCAACTCTCCCTTCTTAGATCATCTGGAATCTCTTTCCGCTTCTTTCTGATTACCAGTACGGATTTCGGTGCTCGAGATCTACTGGCGATATACTTACACTCATTTAACCAGATTTACTGGTTTTCCGCCTTAGGAACTACGGGAAGACGTTTGTGTGGTGGCTGCTTGACATATTCCAAAGCATTTGGACCGGGTATGGCCGCGTCACTGCTCTCGCAAGCTCCCCTCTTTTGGTTTTCTCTTCTTTGCTTACTTATGTCTAGCTTTTCGTTCAAATCCGCTCAATGTTGGCGTTGTGTCTGATGAGGCGAACTTCTTCTTTTTCTGTCAATAGTGGTGTTCCTACATGGAGCGGTTCATGTTTTATCCTCGCTACTTAATAATTTCTTGCTTTTCATCAATGATCTCTCTCACCTGTCACATATATAATCTATCGCACCATCATAATGTTTCGATGACTTGACCCTTTTCGCATGTTTCAACTCATATCCATTCTGCTCCCTCTTTTTTTACTTCTAAAATTGCATCTCGTCTTAATCTTTCCGATTCTATTCTCGTGCTGAATCTTTTGGATAGAATTTTCAGGGTTGGGATGCGTCCTCAAGCTGTCGAAATTTTAATTGTCTTTCAAAACCAACTTCTACAAATCTCTCTCTCTAGACAGCTGTAACTTTTCTATCTCTTTGACGAGGTTCCTCGTCTCTGGTGGACAATATAGAACATCCTTGCGCTTATAAAAGCATAAACAACAAAACTTTTGCAAAACTCAAAACTTCACATGTGGTTGCTAGGCGGGCCTCAAATATACTGGGAGTGTCTTATTATGAGTGGCGGAGACTGTGTTTTTTCTCTTCTTCAGTTGTCTCACCTATACAAGGGTCTTCATCCGCCTTGTATGGAGTACTGCTCTCATATTGTGGGGGGGCGGGGCTCTGGTTTCATCCAAGGGGGGCTTTTGGATAGGAGTCGAATAAAAGGCACAAGACTTGATGAAACTAGTCTTGTAGCTTTTTCTTAGTTGTCACTTACCTTTATATTTGGGCGGCGCGATGTTGGTGCTTATCCCATATTTCGTATAAGGAACTTTCGGTAAGAGAGCAAAGTGCTACCGAGGGAAAAACTATCCACTACGTACCACACAACGCTTACGACGCCCCTCGTAAAGCATAAACAAGAGGTAGCTGGTGTCGCACATGACGTTTTAGTCAGTTGATGTTAGTAACTCAGATATGGTTCGCTGCGGTGCTTCCAATTTCTTTCCTGACAATGCATGTTCTGGTGGAATTCTCCTTCCATCTGCTGTGTTTCCTACTCAACATTTAAACGACCTGCGTCTGTGCTCATTCTACACTGCGTAAATATTGCGTTAGATGGATTTGTTGAGGCGTTCAAGACATCACCACTCAATATATACAGAGAGATATATAGAGATACGAGAGGAAATTGATTCCATTGTAAAAAAAAATAAAAAAATAAAGGTTCCTAATAAGAGAATTCTTATTAAGACTAGCTGCAACCCAGCACAAGAATGGCTACGCCCAGCCTCCAGACGGTGAACGAACTTTCTCAAAGGAAAAAAAAAAAATAAAATTTTTTTGGGCCCATTTTTTAAAAAGGACGTTTAGCAATCAACGCGAGGCAGCTTGCTAACGCTTGACAACTAAAAAAAAAAAAAAAAAAAAAAAACAAAAAAAAAAAAAAAGAGACAGAAGTGGAAGCCGCCTTATCTACCCCTGGCAACAGCACTGGTAGTGACGATGGTGGCTTTTCAGCAAATAAACCTACTGAAGTTGAGGATTTGGATATGTTAGAAGATATTAAGATGTATACCGAAATTGTAATTGACATCTCATTCACCTTGCCAAAAGGAATCAAACCAGGAACATTAGCTATAGGAAGAACAGTCATCAGGAGCAAAGGTATTTCCAATTTGCCAGTTCTGGCAAGAGGGATGAGGCTCTACGAAAACATGAAGATGCTGCCTACAACAAAAGAGAATCCTTTCATGCGGTGGCAAAATGAAAATGGGTCAAGGGTTTTCATTATTATCCAGCCTGCTTGCAGCAAATAATTAATCAGCACCTCCTCTCAGTCGAGAGAGAGCGTATTTATAGTGTAGATTAGGAATGTAAACACCCTAAAAAGGAACAGTCTCTCGCAGATACTAGTGAAAGCTTAAATGTTTTTGCATAAATCACAATTTGTGAATTTTTTGAATTGAGTATGAATGATATCTATCTTAAAGATATTCTATTATGTCATGTTTGAGTAATAGCGTTTTTTTATTTTTAACTTTTCGGCTGTTTAATTGAGGTCTCATTTTCTTTCATTATTTTTATTCTTATATTGTAGCTAGTTAAAGAATCTCTTGTAAATTGTAATCATGTAAAACATAAAAGCTAGTAGCTAACTTTGT
>JABUQX010114790.1:17500-20000 GCA_015478945.1 Trachelipus rathkii
GATACTCCCATCCCCAGCCCCCTCACTGATTTAACATCAATCACATACTTCAACATCATCATCTTCACCGATACAAAATCCATCATATTTTTCACTTCGATACCATCTCTACTTACACCAACTCTAGTATACTTATGAATACTCTTGTGTTTGAAGAAAGTATTACTTACACACACACCTCTTTCCTCACAGAAATCAATCACAATCCTACCATTCTCATTTTCTCCCGACACCCCAAATTTACATGTTATACCTTCTCTTTTCTGATCACCAACCAACCATTTAGATCGCCCAACACAGTCAATTTGAAGCTCCTACTCACGCTATCTAAAACGTTATTCAGATTATCCCAGAAAGTCGCACTCTCTTCAACATCACCCTCAGATGGACCATATGTTGCAACAACACATACCTTGACCTTTCTAAACTTAAATTTAACCATTAGAATTCTAGTACTCACACAAACAAAATTCACCATATATCTGTGCTACATGTCACTCATAAAAATCGAAACTCCTTCTCTTCCCCTCTCATTCCTCTCCACTCCAGCAAACACACATTTCACATCACACCACTCATCTTTTTAAACGTACCATTTCATCTTTGTTTCAGTCACAGCAAGCAAATTAAATTTACCCTTTCTAAATACATCCACCACCTCTCTCCTCTTTTCCTCTACATTTATTCCTCTGACATTCCACGTACCCAAAGATTCATACAATTTCGCCGAAAAATACATGGTCGCTTACGGCTATCACAACCATGTCAAAGACCTTCAATAGCATACCTAGCAAGCTATAACTGGTAGTGGGCCGCTAACTCAATTACCACTGTCCCTTTAGTCGCCTTCTACCACACGCAGAACACACGCTGTGGGTAATTCTTTCTTTCTCCACACATTAGATATAAGGCAATGTCTGTAAGGTGCTGTTTGGAAGAGGAGTGTGTATATGAACGCAAAAGAGAAAGGCGAACCATTGGGTACTGGAATGTCATGGAAAATACCCTACACACCATAAGCCCAATGGGAGTCACTTTCGTCGCTTCGAGTGCGCTACTCTCTCTCTCTCTCTCTCTCTCTCTCTCTCTCTCTCTCTCTCTCTCTCTTCTCTCTCTCTCTTCTCTCTCTCTCTCTCTCTCTCTCTCTCTCTCTCTCTCTCTCTCTCTTCTCTCTCTCTCTCTCTCTCTCTCTCTCTCTCTCTCATTCTCTCTCTCTGTCTCTTCTCTCATTTTCTCTCTTCTCTCTCTCTCTCTCTCTCTCTCTCTCTCTCTCTCTCTCTCTCTCTCTCTCTCTCTCTCTCTCTCTCTCTCTCTCTCTCTCTCTCTCTCTCTCTCTCTCTCTCTCTCTCTCTCTCTCTCTCTCTCTCTCTCTCTCTCTCTCTCTCTCTCTCTCTCTCTCTCTCTCTCTCTCTCTCTCTCTCTCTCTCTCTCTCTCTCTCTCTCTCTCTCATCTCTTCTCTCTCTTCTCTCTCTCTCTCTCTCTCTCTCTCTCTCTCTCTCTCTCTCTCTCTCTCTTCTCTCTCTCTCTCTCTCTCTCTTCTCTCTCTCTAAAAAAAAAAATATCATCTTCTTCTTCTCTTCAAATATATATATATATATATATATATATATATATATATATATATACATACATATATATATATATATATATATATATATATATATATATATATATAGATATAGATGTACATATAGGACATAGAGCTATTAAAAAAAAATAGGGTTAAAAACACCATGGTCACCATAAACAATGTCACTAAATACTTAATTTCTATTTCTATTTTTCAGTGGTTTATCAAACACTTTTTGCAATCTACTTATTGCGTCACTTTTAGCTTCATCTCATCCCCAACGGAAGAAATGCTCGTAATGGCAGCTCAGGTTAGGTCTTTTGTACATTTAATAATAGTGCATAGCACACACACATAATATATATATATATATAGCAGTGCAGACAAATAGATATACATATATAAATATATATATATATATATATAGCATATATATATATATATATATATATATATATATATATATATATATATATATATATATATATATATATATATAAAAGGTGTTGTAGTTAGCAATTATCATGAAACGTGTACATATAATGGTGACGAAGGGCTTTGCATGTATCAATGGGAGTGTTCATATACGGGGGGAACCCCCGTCGGAATCTGCAAGCACGGATTCCAGTTTGGAGCTTGCTGCAAGCACGATCTCTTTTCAAACGAAGTCACAAACAATTCCACATCAATCTCAACCTCTCCTTCTTCAGCAGATTCCAAAATACCAAATGAAAATGGATCTTCAGCTTTAGAAGTAATCGACTATCATACAAAAGAAAGTAAGAAAAAATTCTATGAAAATGATAATTTATCAAGTTTAAATATTATATAAATTTTACATACAATAAGGTTGTTGGTGTTGGTGGTTTTATTTATTATTATTATTATTATTATTATTATTATTATTATTATTATTATTATTATTATTA
>JABUQX010114790.1:30000-37500 GCA_015478945.1 Trachelipus rathkii
ATTATTATTATTATTATTATTATTATTATTATTATTATTATTATTATTATTATTATTATTATACTGAATCTTAATTAAAACGTATAGATCTTATTTAATGTTACCAAATCTGTGATAATATAATTATTTGTAAGTTTATTATTTATATAAAAATTATCCATTCTGCACGATTTTTATTTGCCTTTTCCTTTATGTAAAATATTTGTTTCAGTGAGTGCTTTCAAAAGGGTTTAAATAATAACTACGCAATTTCTATTCATTTATTATTATTTATTATTATTATTATTATTATTATTATTATTATTATTATTATTATTATTATTATTATTATTATTATTATTATTATTATTATTATTATTATTATTATTATTATTATTATTATTATTTATATTATTTATATTATTTATATTATTTATATTTATTTATATTATTTATATTATTTTTATTATTATATTATTATTATTATTATTATTATTATTATTATTATTATTATTATTATTATTATTTATATTATTATTACTATTTATATTATTATTATTTATATTATTATTATTATTTATAATATTTATATATTTTATATAATTTATATAATTTATATAATTTATATAATTTATATAATTTATATAATTTATATAATTTATATAATTTATATAATTTATATAATTTATATAATTTATATAATTTATATAATTTATATAATTTATATTATTTATATTATTTATTATTATTTATTATTATTTATTATTATTTATATTATTTATTATTACTTATATTATTTATATTATTTATATTATTATTATTATTATTATTATTATTATTATTATTATTATTATTATTATTATTATTATTATTATTATTATTATTATTATTATTATTATTAAATTTAAATTATTTTGGGAGTCCTATTTATAGATAATGAAAACAATAATGGAAATAATTTAAAAATAGTTTAAAGAGAAAATATTGAAAAAAAAAAAGATAATGATAAAATTGATTGGTTTCTTGGAAATTTTAGCAACTTGATAGAGATTTAAAAATTTGCATAGGATTATCCATCAATCTTTAACAATAGACAAGTATTATTAAAATAATTTGTGCTTCTTGATTGCCACAAAATTAAAAAAAAAAATTTGAAAATTTATTCCTCAACAACTTGAAATGATATCCCAGAACAGCGATATTCAATCGCAGTGTGTATATCAAAAAGCTAATTAAAAATAAAATCAAATAAATATATTAATATATAAATTTGTCAAAGTTTAGAGGGCTTTTAGTAGGTTACTGACCATTTAACTTTTATTTATGTGCATAGTTGTTTCAAAATTATATTAACAGCTTAGAGTCTTTGATTTCGTAGTATAGTCATTTTTTGTTGCAATTTAGAGAGAATTTGTATGTATGGTACTTTGAATCTCACCATTTGATATATTCATTGGACCGAACTCTTAAGCGAACGCGATCAATTAAAAAAAGTGATTGAGTGAGTAATAGCACACATTAACTAGAGGCTATCAGTTCTAGTTTACTATACGGATGTGTGGTCATTAGGTCAGTATGAGCGGGCTTGCGAACAACTGTAAAAATTTATATAAATCAGAATTCGGAATAGTAAACTTCAGATCACATGGTATTTTTTCTCTCCTTTTTTTGTGAAAATATAATGGACGAGGAAATGAATAAATGAAGGCATTCTTCTTTAAACCGATAGATTTGATCCGTGCCGAAAGTATTGCTTAATTTTCACGAGTAAAAAGTAACTTAGCGTGTATGGTCAATTTTACTGCGTACTAATTGGTTAGGCAAGAATTCGCTCTCCTGTTGTTTTGACTTTACCTTAAAAAATTTTCATGGCAATGGATATAAGTAAGTCCCTGAAAAAGGTTGAAAAATTTAAGAATCTATATAGTAACATTTTGGAAACTTTTAAAAATGTTTACAATTTGAATTGTATGACAACCTTAACTTTTTCTATAACTCTGAGGGTGAACGCCAATAAAAAATAAAAAATAAAATTATATATATATATATATATATGTGGATATAGGTATATATATATAAATATATATGTTATATATATATATATATATATATATATATATTGTTAAGTTATATATATATATATATATATATATTAAGTGTGTGGGTGTGGGTGTGAGTGTGTGAGTAAGATAATAAAATACTAAAATAAAACGTGTTTATTTCTGATGCATAATGTTAAAATCACTAAAATATAAAATTGGATGAAGTTTTGACGAAGGTGTTTTAATCATCCAAAAACGCAGGATCCTTATTCAGGTCCTGTGCAGAGCGATAGACGAGAAAACTTTATATATATATATATATATATATATATATATATATATATATATATATATATATATATATATATATATATATATATATATATATATATATATATCACCCTAAATTATAACTATTTTAAAAGTTAAAAATTTGTATTTATGTTCGTACTTGTGCCAAGATTTCAAGCAAAATTTTGACATAATTGCGTAAACAAACTATAGTATAAAAGGCATCGCTGACTTATTGAGCATTTTCTCCCCCATTTCTTTTCTCTCCCACTCTTCTATCTACCAGTCGGACTCACTACCAACTTGCTTGCTCCTAAGAAAAAAGAATTCGAATTACAAGAAAACTAAACTTTCAAGCAAGGGAGGTAAAACTTCAAGAAAAGTCCGCAACAGAAGAATCTCATCTCAATTTACAAAGCTTTTTAAAAGAATAAATTGGCAAGGGAGGTAAACGCAGGAAAAGTCTGAAACTGCTAATCGAAACTTTAGAAAAAAAAGAGAGAATCTCAATAAAGGGGAGACTGTTGTTATTTATATTTTATTGAATAAATCATCATTTGTTTTATGATTTTTAAATCATTATCCAACTCATATAGAGGCTTACTTACATCTAGAACCAAGAAGAATCAAATTTACACCAAAGAACCTATTTTAAGGACCCTTATATATCTCGCGAGGGCGGGAACATTTTTGTGTACAAAACATTTATTTATTCTTTTTAAATATAAGACGGTGAAAATTAAATAATGATATCGTATATAGTATATGAAGATATACAAAGATAAATCAAGTTAGTTCAAGTACAAGTACTTGTACTTGTACTCCTTGCACTTAAGTACATTTTGGAGTACTCTTGTACTTGTACTCCTGCAGCTTTCCTAAACCACTGTACTTGTATTCTGAGCCTTTGTACTTGGTACTTGTGCTTGGTACTTGCAAGTACTTTTGGCATTTTTAACTTGCCAATATTTTTTTTCTTTTTATCATTTTCCTACGTTTTGATATTTTTTATAAATGTATTCTAAATAAATTTCCATTTATGAATGTAAAGTATGTCATTATTTATATATATATATATATATATATAGCATATATACAGCAGTATATATATACAGATATATAGTACATATGTTGGGTTGCTATATATGTCTTTATATATGTTAGCATAGCAGCAAATAGTTATTACTATATATGCATATATATTATTATACAAGGTTGGGTTATTACATAGCATATAGCATAAAGATACATATAAGTTATATATATACAGCAGCATACAGTTATGCTATGTTGTTGTTATATATGCTATTATTGTTGTTATATATATATATAAGGTTATATATATATTATTATATATATATATATATATATTGTTATATATATATATATATATATATATATATATAAATATATAGAATATATATATATATATATAAGAGCAGTATATAGCAGTATATGCTACATGCAGTATGTTATACATATATATATAGAGCAGCAGCAACATGAAAGCAAGGATGGCAATTTTGGTGATTTTTTTGATTTTTTTAAAAATCAATGTGATTATATTTTTTTTCTATTTTTGTAAACTCGAAACGTCACGCGATATATAATTTGTAACTTGCAAATCATATATTCGCGTGACGTTACGAATCCAAAAATCAAAAATATTAAAAATCAAAAAGTCACAAATTGATTTTTTTTTAAAAAATCAAAAAAATCACCAAAATTGCCATCCCTGATTTATATATCATCATCATCATCATCATCATCATCATCATCAACCACCTTTTTTTTCCCAAGACTGGGGGTGGGGTGCCTAACATGCACCAGAAACATAAAAGTATTAGAATATTACGCAAGTTGAAGAGCAAGCCCAGCCTACCTCCTTTTATACCTATTAGTGTGAACTCGCCGCACAGAAAATCCAATTCTAGAGGAGCATCGTGGGACCGCGACGGACCCTCACTGGCATCTCGTCACCAATGTGGGGTTCATCCCTGGCCCAGGTGGCCACAACAATACACCTTCACAAAACCCTGCCATTTACTCATATTATGCACTTTTTCTCGCCCCTGCCAAACTCACATTTCACCCCTCCAGACATTCTTTTGCTGACTCAATCCACTTTTTCTTCAGTCTCCCAGCCAGTCGATTCCCAACACACTCACCACTATACATCCACTTAACCAACCGACTTTCATCCATTCTTTCCACATGACCAAACCATCTAAACATACTTTCATTTATTCTCTCATTTATCCCTTTTTCCATACCATACAACTCTGTAATACGTTCATTCCTCATTTTATCAATTCTTCTCACACCTAACACGCCCCTAAGATTGTCCATCTGAACACATTGTACTTTAGATCTATACCTCTTATTCCAGACCATAGTCTTACTACTATACATTAACACGGGTAACAACTTACCGCCATCAAGCAAGACACTAGCGCACCCAAGACTTAGTCCCTTTACATCCACTCCTCAAGCGATTTAATTGCACCAGCCTCCTTCCTGCAATGTTCATTAACCCTTACCTTACTACATCTTCAAGTATCATCCGTTCTTCGTCCAACATATATATATCCTAAATATTTAAACTCAGTCACTTGTTCCAGCTGCTCACCATCTAGCATAACTTCACACCGAGGACTGTCCTCACTCGTAACCATAACCTTACTCTTATCTACGTCTACTTTCAAACCCATCCTTTTACACACCCTCCAAATCTTTCTACCAATCCTCTCAAACTCTCTTCAGATTCACCTCACAAAACCATATTATATATAGTATATATAGTATATATATATATAGCAGCAACACTACATATATATATATATATATATATATATATATATATATATATATATATATATATATATATATATATATATATATATGTGAGATAGTTTGTCATTGAATTGGAAGTAGTATAACAAAACGTTTATGGGGGTATAGTCTCGAGGGATTGAGGAGGTCATTAGTACCTTTATATAAGGGTAAGGGAAAAAATGTAACTGTAAGTATTATAGGTTAATTGTTTGTTGAGTGTTGTAAGGAAGATATATGCTGATATTTTGTCGAAAGAGTGCGTCGAATGAGTGAAGAACTAATTTAGGAAGAATAAGGTGCGTTTAGAAGTGGTAGAGGATGTGTGATCAAATCTGTACGTTGAAAACAAATGATTGGGATAATAGAGGAGGAGAAGAATAAATTGTATTTAGGATTTATGGATTTGCAACAAGTGTATAATAGGATTAATAGGGAACCTCTATGGTGCGTGATAGGTTGGTGGTAAGCTTCTGAATGGAATCAAAAGTATGTTTGACGATAGTGATGCGTGTGTAAGAATAAATAGAGTCGAAAGTGATTATTTTAATATTAATAGCGGAGTGAGAAATAGGGATGTGGTATGTCTCCTTGGCAATCCAATCTGTATATGGATGAGGTTATGAAAGAATTAGAGGTAGGTGACAAGGGATAGAGTTAGAATGATGGAGAATGGATGAGAGTGAGGATTCCCTACCTATTATATGAGGATGACTTGGTTTTGTGTGGCGAATTTGAGAATTTGAGAATTTGAGAGGATTAGTAGAAAGATTTGGTAGGATGTGTAAAAGGAGGGGTTTGAAAAAGAAAACGTAGATAAGAGTAAGGTTGTGGTTGTGAGTGAGGACACCAGTGTGAAGTTATGTTAGGATGGTGAGCAGCTGGAAAGTGTCTGAATTTAAATATTTAGGATATATGTTGAATGAAAAGGGAGCGGATGATGCAGAGTGTGGTAGGAAAATTGTGAATGGCACTAAGGTGGCTGGTGCAGTTAAATCGTTGGTGGATGTAAAGGGACTAAGTGTTGAGTGCGCTAGGGTCTTACATGAGGGTATGTTGTTACCCGTATTAATGTATAGTAGTGGACTATGGTCTGGAATAAGAGGTATAGATCTAAATTACAATGTGTTCAGATGGACAATCTTAGTGGCGTGTTAGGTGTGAAAAGAAATGATAAAATGAGGAATGAACGTATTAGAGTTGTTTGGTGTGGAGATTGGGGTAAATGAGAGAATAAATGAAAGTACGTTGAGATGGTTTGGTCATGTGGAAAGGATGGATGACAGACGGTCGGTTAAACGGATGTATAGTGGTGTGTTGGGAATCGACCGGATGGGAGACAGAAGAAAAAGTGGAATGAGTCAGAAAAGGAATGCCTGGAAGAGAGAAATGTGAGTTTGCCAGAGGCGAGAAGAAAGGTGCATAACAGGAGTGAATGGTGGGTTTTGTGAGGAGGTATGGTTGTAGCCCACCTGGGCCAAGGAATGAACCCCACATTGACGAGAGGTCATAGTTGAGGGTCAATCGCGGTCCCGTGAAGCTCTAGGGTGGATTTTTCTGACTGCGACGCGTTCTCACTAATTGGTATAAAGGGGGCGGTAAGGCTGGGCTTTCTTTTCTACTTGCTTCATATTCTTCTACTATTTTTATGTTTCCGGTGCATGTTACGCAACCTTGCCTCCAGTCTTTGTGAGATAAGATGGGTGGTGATGTGATGATGATGATAATGATGATGATGATGATGATATATAAGTAATAAGAGAAATAATATATATAGCAGTAAGTTATATAAGTATATATATATATATATAAGGTTAGCAGCATAAAGGTTATATTATATATATATATATATATATATATATATATATCGGTATATATATATATATATATATATATATATAGAGCAAAGAGTTATATATATATATATATATATATATATATATATATATAGCATATATAAGATAAGGTTATTGAAAGAGTTAGGAGAATATATATATATATATAATATATATATATATATATATATATATATATATATATATATATATATATATGCAAGTTTTCATAAAGTACTTGTACTTGTACTTCTTGTACACCATGTACTTGTACTTGTATTTGCTTGAACAAATTCTAGAGTACTTGTACTTGTACTCGTTGTTCTTGAACAATTCTAGAGTACTTGTACTTGTACTTGTACTCGCAGTTTCTACTTGAACCTAACCCCCATATATATATATATATATATATATATATATATATATATATATATATATAGCAGCATATATATATATATATATATATATTATATATTGTTTTTATAAGGTTATAATATATATATATATATAAATATATACAT
>JABUQX010114791.1:0-12373 GCA_015478945.1 Trachelipus rathkii
TAATATATTATGTATAGCTCATTATATATATATTATTTTATATTTAATATAGCCCTTTATATATATATATATATATATATATATAGTATATATATATATATATGATTTATATACTATTATATTATATTATATATATATTAATATATCTATTATATATATATATATATATATATCCATATTTATATAATACATAAAAGTATATTATATATTTATAATATAAGTATTATATAATTATATATATTATTAATTTATATATATATATATCTTATTTATATTATATCAAATTATATTAAATTTAATATTATATATTATATATATACTATTTATATTTAGGGATATTATATAATATACCAATACTACTTCTATATATATATATATTATATACTAGGTGGTAGATATCTATATAATATATATAAATATTATAATATAATATATATCTAACTATATATATATATAACTATTGGATATAATGTTATATATATATATATATATATATAGGCTAAATATATAATTTTTTACAGTTATCACAACTGCTTCACGGGAACACCTCTCAAGGTAGGGTGTTTCAGCTCAAAAAATTTCAACTTAACGTAAATTAGCGCGCAGATGAGCAACGACGGCGTGGCTTAAAGTGAGGGAGATTAAATTGAGTAGTAAACACAGAAGGGAAGAGAATTCCACAAAAACAGAGGTGGCAGGAAAAGAAGGAGGCAGCCGACAAGGAACTAGTCTGGAGTTTTGCTACATCACACAACAAAGGTCTCTAAAACTATGTGCTGATCAATTAAGCCCCGGCTCGTATTTTTTTTGTTTTTAATGGTTTTTTATTTTTTAATATTTTTTTTTTTTTTCCATTGTGTTTTTTTTACAATCTCTTTTTTTTTGTTGTTGTTTTTTGTTTTTTTTTTTTTTTTTTTTTTTTTTTTTTTTTTTTTATTTTTTTTTTTTTTGTTTTTTTTTTTATTTTATTTTTTTTTTTTTAAATAGCCTATGGCTGTCGAGGCGTCATAAGAGGCGGCACGCGAGTAAGACAAGACTCCCTCGAGCACCTGCCGCTACGAAGTAACCTATTAGAAAAGGATGATAAAGCTCACACAACAATACTGTGTGACGCGACAAAGATAGAGGGTCAAGTGAAGCTGAATGTACAGGACAGTTTATCGTCTTATGTAGCCTGTTGACTCGAATCCCAATCAAAAGCCGGGTGAAACTGAGCCCCCCAGATATGAGAGCAGTACTCATACAAGGGCGGATGAGACCTTGTATAACTGGAGTAACTCTGAGACGAGGAAAAAAGTCTCGCAGTCTAAACAGAACTCCCAGTTTTTCTTGAGGCTTGCCACTAGCAACCAAATTGTTTAGATAGTGAGGTTTCACAAGACAATTTTATTTGTTTATGTTTAAGAGCACAAGGAGATGATTTTATAATTGGTCAAACAGGAAGACACGAGAGAACCACGAGAGAGAGATGTGAGGATAAGTAGAATGGTGTCTTAGAGAGGGAGATTTTGTAGAAGTTGGGTTTATTTAAAGAAATTAAATTTCACAAGGGTTGGACGACCCGCACCCGGAAAATTGCTATCGCAGATCAGCGAGAATGAATCGGAAAGATTAAGACGAGAGGCAATTCTATTCCTAGAAGTAAAGAAGGAGGCAGAATTGAGAATGAGTTGAAGTACTGAAGGTGCGAAGTCATCGCATATAGGTAGATAGAGATAGAAATTGCAGACGAGGAAGATCATTAAATGAATAAAGCAGGAAATAAAGTAGGAGGATATAGACGGAACCCTGAGTGAACGATGCCCGAATCGTATTAAAAAAAAATGATTATTTGCATACCACTATTGAACTGAAAGGGTAGAAGAAGTCGCCCATCACAACAGCGATATGAGGGATTTGAAGAAAAAGACTAGACATAAGTAAGCAAAGAGAGGAGGAAATCCAAAGGAGGGGAGATTGGAAAGCAGTGACGCGTGCTATATCCGGTTAAATGCGGTCAAATACTTTGGATATGTTCAAGCGCCACTACGCAAGTGTCTCCCCGTACTTCCTGAGGGTGGAACACCATAAAATCTTACGATAGGAAAGTATAATCCCCAGTAGACGCTCGAGCGCGAAAGCGTACTGGCGATCGGAAAGAAGGGAATGAGATCAGATGGCTAAGAATGAGAGTTGAGAGGGTTTCAAAAGATCTTAGATAGAATACAGGCTAATATATGGGCGATAGTTAGAGGATCAGAGGCGGCTTCTTTTTTTCGGGATATTAGGTTGGACATATGCGCGCTTCACACTGAGGGAAAGTGCTAGTAATTAGGCATAGAGATATAGTTGAACGAGGAAGGGGCCAGCACGGAAGCACACTCCTCAAAACTCGGGGAGGATGCCATCCGGGCCACCCGCCTTCCTAACGTTATAGATTTCAGGAGACTTTCAGCCGATCAATATGTATATTCTCAGAGCAAAGGCATAGGAACCTTTTTTGAGAAGAGAAGGAGGAGGAAGAGGAATGCCAGAATTCGTCCCAGGGTTAGAGTTTAGAGGAAATAGGAGGCCGACAGAGATTGGCCTATCGTCATGTCTATCACTATCGTTATAAACGGACACTTTCACTTCATTCAGATTGGCGTACCGAACACAAGAGCTTGGCCGCTATCTATAGCTATATTACTTTGGGGTGTTAATTTTTAAATATATTATTTTATTAAACTGACGCACCTTGCCTGCAAGTCCTAAGAAATCTAAATAACATTTTCTCAGACTAGCGTTTCAATGCAAAATTTGATCTACATATTGCTCTACATACTTCTTAAAATGCGCCTGTTCTTCAGGGCAGTCTAGTACTACGCAGTCACGACCCTCACATCTTTGCACACCCACACATACGCCAAAGCAATTATCATGCTTCCCAACGCAACTCAAAAAACTAAATCCTTATAGTTCGCCTAAGTTCTCCTTACTCACTTCAATATAAAGGGTACTAATTACACGCTCTCCTTCGATCAATCCTTTTGGAACTACCTCCATAAATGCTTAGTTACACAACTTCCATATTCAATCGAGCACAATCTCGCCTCCTTATTCTTAGATTATTCACGCGTGTAATTACATCTATACTTAATTAGTATCAATTTCTTATAACAGCTCCAATCCCAAAAATACAGTTCTTCTTTCACTCATTCAACCACACATCTAACATTCTACTATTAACCTCTATCATATTTAACTAGCAGAATTTCAATCGTCTTCCAATCGAGACTCTCCCACATCATATTTCTCAGTCACGAAGTACCAGTGCCTATTTCATTATTGAGGCTGCTGAGAGATTCACTATACTATCTCCTTAACCTTCGTAATTACTATAAGAAATCATTGCCTATTCCAATAGTAAGGTCCATTCATCGATACACTAAACTGTACATCATACCTTATCTTTTTTACCTGCCAACGTACTGCAAATTTTAGTCTTCTTATATTTCCTGAAACAATCTTTCTTTATCGAGACCTCATTTTCATAGTGGGCTATTTAGAAGCATTCAGCTCCGTGTGTGTTTGTTTTTTTTTTTACTTGTAAACGTATTCATGGTCACCATTTTGTGCAACATAGCATTGAGACATCTGTTTAGCTTGCCTACTTTTGCACTCATCCAGTCTACTTTCTATCTCACTATACATACAAACGGCATTACCACATGTCAGTTTGGCATTCATATTTCGTCCTCAATCACCTCAAATCCGGGCTTTGCTCCACATTCAATTATTTATTTTCAAGTGTTTCTCACAATACTTATTGTGGTGACTTCTCTTTAATGGGATCTCATTCTTAATTTTCCAAACTAATTCTATACTGATCTAATACTTTCCTATCTTACCATATACCTCCATTATAGTAGCCCCTATATATATCACCTTATAACATATAATCTTACATATTATAAAATCATCATGTATCATGATTTAATTTCCTTTATCCCCCTTTAAACCGTGCTTTATATATAATTGTATACCATTATACTTCATAATTTCCTAATATCACGATTAAATTTTAATTTTACAGATATTCAGAGCCAGAACAAAGTAGGAGGTGTGTTGTATGTTTGTGCGTGTCGCAGCGAAATTGGATAGGAGCATCACGTAATCCAACATCCGGGCTACGTCTTTTTAACACGCAACACTCTCAAAACAATTCCAATATCGCTTCTGCGTAATCAACGCTTCATGGTATATAGAAGACCATATCTAATTTCTCATATTGAAAAATAAACAATTCATCAGGAATAACGTTAGCTCAACTAAATTTATATGTAGATACAGAAAAATGAAAAAAAAATATAATAAAAAAAAGTTTCTACCTAGATCAGAAAGCTTTTGACTAACATAAATCACTGACAAATGTCAAAATATAAACATTGGATTCATTGACGATTGAGTAGAAAGTTATGGGCATCATATTAATATTCTCAATTGCTAATAAAGTATAAATATTTAAATTAATTATTAATTATAGTTTCTCTATGATACGCAATGTCATTCAGGTAAAGGTGAGTGGTTAAGCGAGTGACAAGTTCCCTTGAGCAACTGCCGCTAATAGAATAATAGAAAAAAACTAAAAGATCTACATACCAAAGGGAAAAAAAGATATGAGTATTCACATTATTATAACACGGAGCAGATTTCTTCGTTTTGGTCTTAGACTCAAGAGAGGGTGCTATGTATTAACGCTGATGAAAGCAGATGTTAACACTAATATCAACCAGTATCTCCATACAGGGCGGAAATATAGAGGCGCCCTGTATAGCTGGATGTAATTGAGATAGAGGAAAAATAAGTCTCTGGACAGTTAAATCAGAATTCCCAGTTACTTTGTGAGGCCGAGCTCTTGCAACCGTTGGTGATGTGAGATATTCCAGACATTTTTTGTTTATGTTTTAAGTTCAAAAATGTTTATATTGTCAAACAGGAGAGACGAGAGAACGTCGAGAGATAGAAATTGAAGGTGTAGAAGAAAGACTCTTCCAATATAGTTGATTTTATTAAAAGAATTTAACTTCACAAGGTTGAAGACGACCCGCACCAGCGCAACCGTTGTGATGTGAGAGAATAGAATCGGAAAGAATTAAGAGCAGAGAGGCAATTCTAGAAGTAAAAAGAGGGAGCAGAATCGTGAGAAGGAGTTTGACAGACATGAGGGTCGAGTCATACAGAGGCATGCTGAGGTGGATAGGGTTAGGGGGATGTGCAGGTGAGCGGGGTTGGGCCCCTCTGAGAAATTAATAGAAAAGTAGATAAAAGTAGGAGATAAGAGAAGAAACCCTGAGGAAGCACCAGAATTGGACCAGAAAAGTCCGTCGTCCCGTCAACAAACAGCCCGATAATTGTAGCGATTTTTTGAGGGAGAAACTAGAAACAATAAAGTAACGCCCAACAAGAAGGAGGAGACTCACAAAGCCAACGCGTAAGGAGGCTTGGAGTAGCAAGTGACGCGCGTGCTATATCCGTTCAAATGCTTTGGATATGTCCGGCGCCACCACGCAAAGTCTCCCAATAGTTTCTAAAGGCGGAAAACCATAAATCAGTAAGATAGGAAAGTATATCGCCTATAGAGACCTCGAGTGCTGAAAGTCGTACTGGCGATCGGAAAGAAAGGAATGAGATTCAGTTGATCCTAAGAAATGAGAGTTGGAGGAAGGGTTTGCAAAGATTTTAGATAGTAAATACAAGTGAGGAGTTTTAAGGGACAGATAGTATTAGAAGGACATCTGAGCGGAGAGGTGGCTTACGCCGGTTATTACTCGGAACTGGTTGGACATTGGGCGTGCTTCATCCAACCCACTGAGTGGAGGGAAAGATCCGTCTACCTCGCTTAGTGATGAGGTGAGATTCGTAATCCTATAAGGTAAAATAATTGAGTATCAGTTATATATATTATTTATTAATATTAATACTATATATATAAGATTGGATGGAGTAGGTATATACTACTAATAGACACGTTGAGTAAGCACTCAATCACTTATATCCTCATCAATAAAACACGGGGAGTAGAATAATGCATATCCGGTGCCACCTATAAACGCTCTATCTCATAAAACGTTTCATAGAATTTCAGGAGCATCAGCACGCACTCACGATCAATATGTAAATCAACAGGTCCAAAAGGCATAGTAAACAACCTGAGAGGTAGAAGGAGAAGAGGAATGCCATGAAATCAAATCTACACTCAGAGAGGTTGAGTTAAAGAATAGAAAAATAATAGTAAGGTATACCCTCCCACCGAAATGAAAAATAGGAAAAATATTAAAAAGAAAGTGTTTTTTTTTGGGGGGCCCTCTTGTTTGTGTCCTTTCCCAGCTTGAAGAAAATTAAAGCACAGGAACACATCGAACGAATGAACAAGGAGAGAAACGGATGATTTACAGAAGCCTCGGTGTTAGGTTAGAGAGTGTTATTTTTGGCAGAGGCCAGAAGATTTGTCAGTAGGTGAAGCAAGTAGGTTAGCGCACTTTCGATTGATGAAAGCCCGCTTTGCTCGTCGAAGAGTATCCCTGCAACGAATTCTAGCTGAATAAAAATTAGCAAGAGTGATAAGAACTTATTCAAATTTATAAGAGAAAGCAAGAGTTGAGAAAAGATCTTGCCACGCTTAAATAAATTTATGCTTATTTTTAACTTTTATACCTAGGGATATTGATCAAACGGCCATAGGCCTGCTGGGTCACAAAAACCAAGCCAATTGTTGATCTCTTGGCGAAGAGAGACCAGGAAATGTATTTCCTAAATTTTCTGAAAAAATTTATTTCTAGAGGGAAAACTATTAAATTAAAGATTGAGTATGCAAGTGTAGAGTTTCTTTCAAGCCGGATTGATAAAGTGAGAAGAGCGACATTGAAGCGATTTATGTTGGCCACAATCTTTCTGATCTAGGTGAAACTATTCTGGGCGTTGTGGTTCATGACGTTGTCAGTGGATAAGATTGGCATACCAGAAGCGTTGATAGAGAAGTTGGTATTGTTTAATGTTGCTGTTAAACGTCCCATTTATTACTATTCTATCAATTTGTCAGAAAAATAAACAACCTTGCTAGAATATCTGAAAATATTTATCGGATATTGAAATATGAGATGGACATTAAATCGGTGAGGGGGATAGGAATATCAGATCATGATGATGTTTTATGTAAGATTATGTTAAGGGGGGGGCCATGGATGGAGAGGAAAGAGATCAGGAGGAAGTGGGGAGAATTAAGAATGAGAAGTTAAGAGTACAAGGTTATAAGAAAAAGTATGTGAGAACCTTGCGAAAACATGAAATCACGTTGAATTGAACAGGTGAAACAGGAAAACACAGAATCTGGACGGAAATGAAGAAAGCCTTTGTTAGTAGTAAAAGAGAAGTCGGAGAAATAAAAAAGAACATAAAAAAAAATGCTGGCGGTGGTGGAAAATGGGAATAGGAGCTTTCTATGGAAGGAAGCACGAAAGTTAAGAAAGAGACTAAAGGGAATTCTTTCTGGACATCTGAGGATATGTTGGTAATGGTATCTTTCGTCGGACGTGAATGCATGCTGGCGAGGAAAACCACGAGTGTGGAGGGAACACTTCAAATCTGCATAACAATGGCAGTGTGTGTGTTTGTGTGCCTCTAGAGAATTTTATATATAATGACTCGCTGAATAGGCCCTACTTTAATGGGAAGCAATCACCTTAATTACAAGGAGTTCTATCAATTTCAAAATTCGCAATTGTTTTCCATGTGAAAAAAAGAACTAGAAAATTTTTTATTGTTCTTCGAATTTTAAATATTTTGTTAAAATACGATACCACATTAAAATTCTTTGACTAATAATAATTTGATCCATAATTTGTGATTTAGTTACAAATTATTTTTTTTTGGTTGACTTTATTTTTCATATTTAAATTTTTTTAATTGTCGAAATTTTTTTCTTCTTTAGTTGACAGTCACTTTGAAAATTTGTTAGCAGTTTTCTCTAACAAAATTTATCCTCAAACGTGCAGTAAGAATTTTTTCAGTTCCTAAGACTACAATCCATTTAGAGATGCATGTAGCTATTTCGGAATTTCGTAATTTTTTCTGTTTCTCTATGAACACTATATACTCATGTGGAAAGGATTTAGGGACAATATTTAGCTATCATGGTGAACAGGGTACGAGCGTGAACCTTCGAGTAAAAAAAAAAAAAAAAAAACTAGGATAAACTATTTTACTACCACTATTAAGTAAATATAATATTATAACAAGGTACAAAAGATTGTTGTCCGATTCACTATTCTCTGTACTATAATCGCACATAGAAAAAAAAATTCTAATTACAAGAAACCATGAAAAGATTGCACCAAAGTAAAAAAAAAAAAAGGTGCTTTCGGGTTCAATGATAATATTCACTCTACAGAGAAATCAAAATAATATTGAAATTCGCTCAAAATTTAAGACCAACTAAAACAGTGGCAATAACCATATTTTGAGCGGTTCAGTTCCGACGCATCAAGAATTTTTACATAAAATTTGTTTTTATTATTATTAATAAAATAAATAGAAGAACAAATTTTATGTAAAAATTCTTGATGCGTCGGAACTGAACCACTCAAAATATGGTCATTGCCACTCTGCTTTAGTTGGTCTACAATTTTGAGTAAATTTCAATATTATTTTGATTTCTCTGTAGAGTGAACATTATCATTGAACCCGAAAGCACCATTTTTTTTTTTTTTACCTTGGTGCAATCTTTTCATGGTTTCTTCTCAGTAGCATTAGAATTTTTTTTCTTTATGGATTATAGTACAGAGAATAGTGAATCGGACAACTAATCTTTTGTACCTTGTTATAATATTTACTTTATAGTGGCAGTAAAATAGTTTATCCTGTTTTTTTTTTTCTTATTTCTAAAATAAAAAATAAACAAACTCTGTTTCCATTACTTTTAAATAAGGTAAAAATAATATATTATTTTTTATTATACTACCTCGGAATTGGCACTTAATAAATCATCGAGAGACGAAATATCTTCTTCAATATCTTCCGCAGTTTCAACAGCCTCTTCAATCTCAGATTTCTCTTCTTCAGTTTTTGAATGACTTTTGATAATTTTGGATTTCTCTTCTTCAGTTTTTGAATGACTTTTGATGGTATTGGATTTCTCTTTCTGTGACTGGATTCCTTTTCTGTCTGACTTTTTGTTTCGCTACCTGATGAGAATTCTTCTTCACTGTACTTCTCAGTACCTCAAAGAAAAAACAACCGTTAAAATAAAACCTAGGCAAAAGATATTTTACAGAATAGTTTCTTATAAAAATAAAAATTTACATATATTTTTTAAACAATCTTATTGCTTTTTTTTCAGAGTGAATTATAGTATTACTAGTATTCAATCAATTATAATTAAAGGAAAAGGTTTTAAATCTATAAATGGACAGGTCTGAAGCTATGCAATATTAGATTGCAAGAGCTTGTAGAATTGTGGTTAGGATACTATATTTATTAAAGCCAACATTATTTCATTTCTCTTTTCAAGGCAGATAGTTTAAGGTTATTTGATCACCCACGGCTTCTAAGTAATTGCACAAAATAATAAACTTGTTTCTCATATCCGCTGCTTAATAAACAAAGAAAAAAAAAAAAATCTGCAAGGGAGCATTTTCAAGAATTAAAGAAACAGTTATATGGTCAATAAGCTTGTGAAGAGCTTGGTTTGGGGTTGATGTATATATAGGGTATGCATTTGGCGGTCATAAATGTGATATATATTGTATTATATTTGACTCATAAATAATTTACGTCTTCAAAGTATAAAAAGTTGTTTTTTATACTAGATATAGTTCTTAGTTTAGTTTATTTTATCATTAATTTAATTTAAATATATATATCTATATATTCTATTTACATAATGGGAATATATATATATAATATATATATATATATATATACAATATCTTTATTATATATTATATTTTATTTCTTCTTTATAAATTTACCTTCTCTCCCCAAAGACTGGGGCTTTTGCAAGCGACATCCATTATTAAAGAAAAGCAGAAGAATATGAAAAAGTCGAAGAAGAAAGCCCAGCCTTACGCCCTCTGTAACCATTTAATTAGTGGACTCGTATTTAGCGCAGTCGAAAAATCCCACGAGCTTCAAGGAACCCGCGACGGGACGCCTCACTATGGTAAATCGTCAGTGTAGGGTTATCCTTGGCCCTTCAAACCCCTAAACCACCACCATCTAGTGGGAAAGCACAAGGGCGGATAATATAAATTATATATATTATAATATATTATATTATATATATATATATATTTTTAATATATTATTGCCAAATTTGTTAGAAAAAAAAGAATATATATTCCTCATTTTTTATTTATCAAGAAAATACATTGTTCTCATACGTTTCTATCTTGGGGAAAAAATTTAAATACAAAATACTATATTCAGTAGTACGCAAAATCGACAAATAGTCAATGGTGGGTTTTTCCCTTGGCCCAGGTGGACCACAAAAAATTCCCCGCTGTACAAAACAGCCTTCATTATATTAATGCACCATTTCTTCCCCACTCCAGGTTCTCCTAATGACTCAATTCACTTTCTCTTTGGTCCCAGAGGGTCGATTCCCAGCACACTCACCACTATATCAACCACTGACTATCATCCATCCTCTACAGATGACCATAATCAAAAAAATGCCATTTATTCTCTCGATTTACCCTTTCACAACAAACGACTCTCTAATACGTTCATTCCTCATATTATCAATTCTTTCTCCACACCTAACCACGCCCTAAGATTGGTCCTCTGATATAGTTGTACTTTAGATCTTATATCCTCTTATTCCAGACCATAGTCTCACTAACTATACATTAGCACAGTAACATTATATATATATATTATATATATTATATTATATATTATATATATATATATATATTTATTATATCATATTATATATATATTTTATATAAATTATATATATATATATATATATTATTATATTATAATTTATATATATATTATATATATATATATATTATATTACCTACAGAAAGATATTTTACACATTCTTTTTAATAAATATTTGTGTCATAAATTAGGTGGATGGTAAAATGGATAATGTTGTGTCTAAGCTTGTATATTAATAGTTTTCACTCAAAGTATACATAAGAACAAAATACCAATGTATGTAAAAAAAAATCAACCCCAAATAAATACCTGATAATACGCTTTTATCAGACTCGCTACTCTTCGTTAATGTTGACTTATCAGAAGCTTCTGATCTAAAATGAAAGTAGACTAGCATTAATACGGAACAGCGAAAGTTATAAACTTTTAAAAAAAACAACAAATTAAACAATATTGCAAAATAAATCTTATTATACATGAAAGGTAATATGGTATTCATAAGAGTTTAACAATACTCTAAAATGTCAACTTACTCTTCCTCATTATTTGATATAGACGAGAGCGTATTATTATTAGTAGATTTATTGGAATCACTATTTGTGATTGTGTGTTTAGAGGTATTCGTTGTATTGTCACTTTCCTAAATTCAATTCTTTTTTGGAAGATTCTTTCTCTGAAGATAGCTTCTCTTTAATGGATGAACTTTCATCCTTCTTTGTAAAATCAATTGTATTTATTAATTCCGATGATTTGATTTCGGTTGAACTTTTACTTAATACGGAAACAACGTGATTTCCATCTTGTTTTTTCTCATCCTTAGAGAGACTTTTTAAAATTTCCTTACTGCTACCGAAAGAATCCTACATAAAAAGGAAATAAATAATTTTTTTAGTAAACCTTCTGAAAAACGACTACTAATTCTTGTATAAGTCGGGAAGATAAGAAGTCTGCCTATTTCAAAAAGGAGCTATTTGGATACATTCGATAATCATAGAAAAGAATGATAAGTTTATATATATATTATAATATATATATCTTACTATTAATATATTATTATATATATATATATTTAATATAATATATATAATATTATATTAATAATCTATATATAATATATAATTTTAATTATACTATATATATATATATATATATAATATATTAATCTTTCTTTCTTATCGTTCCTTTTTATTCCAGACTGGCGACGGAGTAAGGTGCGTCGTTAAACAAGCCATCGGAAAAAAAAAGCGTGGAGAAATAAGACCAAGGTCGAAAAGGGATTAGCCCAGCCTTACCGGGACCCTCCTGTACACTTAATTATTAGTAAGAACTCGTCGGCAGTCAGAAAAATCACGCGCTCCCTAGAGCTTCCAGGAACCGCAACGGACCTACTATGGGTATCGTTCAGTGTCAAGGGTTCATCCTTGGCCCAGGTGGGCACAACGCATCTCCCCCTCACAAACCTAGCCAT
>JABUQX010114792.1:0-5000 GCA_015478945.1 Trachelipus rathkii
AAAGGAAGAGATTCCTATCTTCTGGTTCTCACTGCAATATCACCACAGATGGTAGCAGAAATACATTTGGCGTTATTCAAACAGCTCTTCGGAAGTACTCATAGTGTTCTGAAATAGATAAAATAAAGTAATATAAAGTAAAACCTTAAAAGAAATAAAACGATATTACTGTAAAAAATCATTACAAAAGATATTTGTATAAGAGTAATACCATAGAGACCCTGTATCTGCAAGACAGCGCCAATCTACTGTCATTTCTGAAATACAGCCCACAACCCATATACTTATAAAAGTTCGACTAAAATACTCCTTGGCCGCAAAACAAAATTTTTCTTTTTTGTTTGGCCAGTGTTGATTGCGGAGACTGCATTCGACCAACTGTTTGCAACTGACAACAAAATTGCTCTTAAATATATATATATATAAAATATATATATATAATATATATATCATATATATACTAGTATATATATATATATAATATAATACTATATATAATATACACTATATATAGAAATAACTACTTATATATATAAATATTATATATATATATATATAATATATATATAATTATACTTATATATATATATATACTATTACAATCCTAATATATATATATATATAATCCATATATATATATAATATATATAATATAATAATAGTATAGTATATACCTCCATATATATATAATATATCTAATATATATATGAGCCTCAAAGTGGCGCGCGACCTTCTGAAGAAAAAAAATATTCTATATATATAATATATATATATATATATATATAAATATATATATATATATATATATATATATATATATACTATATATACTATTATATATATATATATATATATATATTATATACCTATATGTATAACTATATTAATAGAACAATGGCGCGGCTCATGACTCACAAATCTTCTTGAATATTTCTATATACCTACTACTATATAAATACTATATACTATAATATATATACTATATATACTATATACTATGCACTACCTTACATATATATATATTATACCTTATATATACTATTATACTACCTATACTACTCCATACTCATAACACCCCACTACCTCAACCCTACTACCTCACCCTACTACTACCTATCACTATATACATCCTACTATATTATTTATATATATGCAAAAGCTGGCGGATATCTAGAAACTTGTTAGTGGAGGCCATCACTTTAGCTATTCGTCGCGAAAAACACAAACACCAGTCGCTGGGAAATACGCAGCCGATTGCTACCATCCCACATCGGATCTATTAACTCAGTAACAACGACTTAAAATCTATTATTTCTTACATTTCTACCCCTCACTATCTTCCACAATTATCTAATCTTCTCATATTCACCCTCTAAACTAATCTTCTCTCCTGCTTTATTCCTCACTCAGACATCTACCCCCAAGATTCTTCATACAAACTTAATACAGTCAATTCTCAACCTCCACAGCTCACCGTCGATAACTTAGTTATCCAAATAAACAACCAGTTCTTTTACGCAAATTGCACTTCTCACACTCTTCTCTCCCAATTCTATCTTCGATTCATCGTCGAATCTACCCTTAACTTCTCTAGCTTCTAAGCAAGCACCTAAATCTAAAGGTGCATCGGAAAATCAATAAGCATTAAGACACAAGTTATTAAAAATTCTTTCATTTTACTCACGGTTAATGTCCAGAATTTCAAGAGTCTCAGACTATCTTTCCACCAAAGTGTTCTCAGGTCATCCTTGTTGCTACCTCTTACTCTCCCCACATTTACACTTCTTTCTTTTAAAAAATAATTTTCTCTATTCGCTTAATCTTTTATTCTCTTCTCCGCGGGGCTAATTTGCTATATAGACATCGTCGAAATCTTTATTAACACTTTTCCCATTCTAACTCTCCTCCTAATACTATTATAGCGAACGAAATTCGTCATCTTATGGAGTCTGAATAATTCCTATTTTCATGACACATCATCGTGAGCGGGAACACTCTACACACCTCACATACACTCTCCTCATAAACTAACTAGTGGCCCAAAGAACAGCCGAACACTATATACTAATATACTATACTCTACCCTATATATACCTATCATACTATATATATATAATATATATATATATAAGTATAAATATATTATCCCTCACTCACTAACCCATACTAACCTATATTATATATGATATATTATATATATATATACCTACCCTCATCTGCTATTATTTGTTGAAGTCTCGAAAAAACGCCTGTTTATTCATCTACTCTTGTCAAAAATCTTTCTTTCTCACGCTGAGCACTAAAATATTTGAATGCTGCTCTCTACCTCCAACCTTTTTACAATACTATTGTCAATCCCTCTAAAATAGTCTAGTGTTCAATATCATCGAATCTCAGGCCTCGCCTACGCAAAACAATTTGTTTTATAAAGTAATTCGTTGCAAGTGGACATCAAATCTGACTATTTACTTGAACTGAGTGATGTTTGACCTTCCCAAAATTTGGTGAGCTCAAGCTTTCATTTCTATAAAACAGATGACAAAGGTTGAAAATGTAAACACGCTTCACGCTTCTACAACATTGGCAAAGTGTTTGCAGATAAATTTGAATAGTGTAGATTTGGACTTTTTTTTACACGTTTTTTTCTGAAAATGTTCCTCTCTTCAAACTACCTGTAACTGCTCCATCTTTCTATAAACCACCGGTATTCAACTGCAAAAGAATTAATTATAGATTTTGACATCATAAGATTATTAGTACTCCTTGTAAATTAGCCAACTGTTGATGATCGCCTTGTCAGGCATGTGAAAAATAAGTCCGTAGGATCTTACGTCTTTCATCAAATGTCTGTTATCAACAAATGAATTTGGCAGTCCACCATATCAACTTCTCTCCTAGATGTATTGGAAACACTGATAAACTTTTGACATGGAAGATCAATCTTATAACCCACCTTTATAGTTATGTAAAGGAATTGTACTTACAGGAGAGATTTTAGCAAATATTACAACAATATTTATCACTTTATCACTCAATTTCAAATACAGAATGATCACTGGTAGGTCAAAATTATTCATATGAAACTCTTCCTTCATTTATAAGGCATTTGTCAGAGTTTTTCCAATTGGTATTCCTAATAACCGAGAAACTCCGGCTGTATCACAACACTAAATACTACGACCACCAAGATGATGCATCGAGGGTAAAGATATAAACTGATTTTCAAAAAATAACAAACACTTCATGTCATATAAATGGAGTAATCTGTATCAAATGTAAAGCTGAACATGAACTAAAGTAAACAGAACAGAAGACTGGTTCATCAGCTTTATTTTCTCTTTATAGTGAGTGAGGTCATGTAAAATTTTATTGTCATAAAAACAAAGCATATGTAGCCCTGTTTATGAGGTTTACTGGATTGTGCTAATGATGGGATGAGGCAAAAATAATTTCCAATTCTGATGCTGATTCGAACTAAAATTTTCGCTTCCTATTCCAAATCTTACAAAATTTCCTATTCCAATGCTGATTCCAGAAAATTTGCTGATTCTTCCAATTACTGATGCCAAATCTAATTCATCGTCTCATCAATAGTATGTTCCATATAACAAAGTTGTTGCCCTTGAATGGTACAAGTTGCTTATATATATATATATATATATATATATATATATATATATATATATATATATATATATATATATATATATATATATATATATATATAATATAATATTATATATATATATCTATAGTATATATAAAATGAGAAATGTGAATTGAGGGTAATTTTCTTGCAGGGGAGTGGGATGCAAATAAAATTTTGAAAGGGTAGGGATACCGTATAAGACATGTGATTGGACTATTTAGGGGTGGGGTGTAAGAAATGCTTTACGAGATCATTTTAGATGTTAATTTTGAATTATATATATATATATATATATATATATATATATATATATATATATAATATATATATATATATATATATATCTATATATAATAATATAGGCCGTGTATATATAATATATATATATATATATATATATATATATATATATATATAAATATATTATATATATATATATAATATTAATATATATATAATATTATATATATATATATATATATATATGATAATATAAATATATATGTATATATATATATATATATCATATATATAATTAATTAAAATAATTAAATAATTAAATAAAATAATTAATAAATATAATTATAAAATAATTATTTAATATATATAATATGATATATATATATATATAGGCCCTTGTATATAATATATATATATATATATTATATATATTTATAAATTATATATATATATATATATATATATATATATATATATATATATCTATATATATATAGTAATTATATATATAATATATATATATATATATATATATATATATATATATATATATATATTATATCATATGGTGTAATATATATAATATATATATTATATATAGTATATATATATATATATATATATAATATATATTATATATATATATATATATTATATATATAATATTATATATGCGGAATGAACAAATACTTATGTAGAAAATGGATAAATATAACGTAAAATATTGATATAATAAGAGGGTAACGAAATGCAATCTTAGTTAGATCAACCGATAATCATCCCTAAAGACGAATACGTCGTGAAATATTTTCTACCGAAAACATTCCGAAAGACGACTACGTCCGTTGAAAATATTGCGCAAGCAAAATGCGAAATACAATAACAGAAATAACGTAATTTACTTTAAACCAGTCTATCAATTACTTCATCTTATGAGTATTATTAACACTCTATACTAACACATCACTTTACAAATTCAAATTCAAAATCGTCCGACCGGCAGTCGAGTGGGGATGAGCAGGCGCTGGAGGCCGTGCGCGCAGCGCTCACGGCCCGCACGGGGCGATATCAGGAAGGCAAAAGTCTCGGTTATTATAGGTAAATTAAAGCA
>JABUQX010114792.1:22500-24355 GCA_015478945.1 Trachelipus rathkii
TAACACCGTTGTCTATAAATAGGTGTTTTCACCTCATTGAAATTAGTTTAAAAATGTCGCTCCAGTGTGTAAATGATATAGTTAATGATGACAATAATTTGCTTGCTTTTCTTCAATTTTATAAGCTAATCTTACAGGAAAGAAAATGTGATAAATGTGATTCTAAGTGTTATATTACTAAATTAAGTAATAAATTTATTTTTAGATGTGTTAAGTGCTCGTATATTTATACTTCTACAGGACCTAATTTTTGGCTTTCAAAAGTCTGTTTAAGTTACGAAAAAGTACTATTATTAGCTTTTTATTTTCTTCAAGAGTGTACCTTTACTCAAGTTAAATTTTTCCTACAAATTTCTCAGGTAACGACAAATAATTGATTGTTGAGAAATTTGTATTTTTCATATACTGTCAAATTCTGAAAAGATTGGAGGTCCAGGGACAATCATAGAGGTTGATGAGAGTGCGTTTGGAAAACGCAAATATAATAGAGGAAAGTTCCGTGATGTTCAGTGGGTTTTTGGAGGTGTGCAACGTAATTCCAATAAATGTTTTCTAATTCCAATAGAAAAACGTGATAGTGCCACTCTGGCATCCCTCATTGAAGAAAACATTTTACCTGGTACAACAATAATTTCTGATTGTTGGAAAGGGTACAAAGACATAAAAAAAAGTTTTAACCATTTGACTGTTAATCACCCTTATAATTTCCGGGATCTTAATACATGAGCACACACAAATACGATTGAAGGAACTTGGTTTCATGTAAAATCACAAATACCTAAGAGAGGAAGGAGTAATAAAAATTTAGTCGGCTACATAGCTGCGTATTTATTCAACAAGAAATATACACGAGAAGAGCGCTTCATGAAATTTTTTGAAACTATTCAGCATTTCCAAAGTCAATAAGGTAAATATATATATATATATATATATATATATATATATATATATATATATATATATATATATATATATATATATATATATATATATATATATATATATATATATATATATATATATATATATATATATATATATATATATATATATATATATATAAAAGTTAGGGCTAGTTTTACGGCACAGTGGATCAGTAAAGCTTAGGGCTACTTTTACGGCACAGTGAGTCAACGAGCCCCTAAAATGGAGTATTTACAGAGGGGCGGACGTTTCATACCCCGGAGGGAGGGAGATGGAGGAACCCCCGCGACACCCAAAGACCTAAGAGCGGGGGTTCCGGAAGACCATCCCCGGAGGGGGATTAGTCCCCCCGTAGTCCACCTAGAGGCCGAGAGACCCCCGACTCCTGACATCGGAGGACTACCCGTGGGTATTCGTTATTGATATACCCAAAAAACAATAAATCCCCAAAAATGAGTACTTTGTGGATATTTATTCGCCAAGCAATCTATTCGCACTCTATATATCTCACAATCATTTGGGACATTTGTTTTTACTATATATATATATATATATATATATATATATATATATATATATATATATATATATATATATATATATATATATATATAGGCCTATATATATATATATAGCAATTTCTTAGATAAGCAGGCAATAAAAAGTACTTGAACATAAAACGTACTAAAATGTTGCTAGAGATGCATAACTCGTTCCAACATTAATAATTAACGTACTGAAGCAAAATTATTTTAAAAATATGTTCTTTATATATATACATATATATATATATATATATATATATATATATATATATATATATATATATATATATGTATATATAAGTATGAAGCGGCGCACGAAAACGCGAAAGCGTTTCTACGATAAATGCGAAAACGGTTAAACACCAACTAAATGAACGAAGTACAAC
>JABUQX010114793.1:0-2500 GCA_015478945.1 Trachelipus rathkii
CAGTATTACTTCGTTCGTAGATGGGTGTTTAACCGTTTTCGCATTTATCATTGAAACACTTTCGCGTTTTTCAAATTGCGCCACTTCATATATATATATATATATATATATATATACTGCCATATACTGCTCTTATATATGCCTGCCTTATATATGTAACCAACCGCTGTATACCTGCTGCCTGCTCATAATCTTTAAAAGACGAAGATGAATTAAGTGTGCAAATATAACAATATTTACAAATTTGCTGGGAATTACCAATATTGAGTTATAGCTTAAAATGTTAGGCTCTATAAGCGACAAATTTAGACCCCAACCCTGTTAGAACCAGCGCAAATCTACAAAAAGATATATATATATATATATATATATATATATATATATACTATATATATATATATATATATATATATATATATATATATATATATATATGCTAGTAATAAAGATGCCAGTGCAGCAGCAGCAGCAACAAGCCAGCCATGTCTTCTTCTTATATATAGTATGTATGTTTATGCTCGCCAGCCAGCCAGCCAGCTAGCCAGCCTTAACTCTAGCTACATCTTTACCAACCTTCTAAAATTGTAATAACTTCCAGCCAATCAACTAGCAATAGCAACTGTGTAACAATAATATATATGTAGTATAATAATAATAGCAACCAACCAATAACCAATAATATAATAATAATAATAACTAACAATAACTGTTCTTTCTTAATATATAATAATATATCAATAATATATTTTAGCACTTCATTTATGTAATATATATGTATGTATGTAACAGTAGCCCATAATAATATATATATGCTCTATACAGCTGCTGCTCAGCTGTAACCATATCAGCCAGCAGCGCCAATATGCTGTCTTTGCTTAATAACAATGACATATAGTATATATATATGGCATATGTCTTTTAACTTGTAGCCATGCAGCCCAGCGCTGTAGCAACCAGCAACCAGCTCCAGCCCTGTAACAACCAGCAGCCAGCAGCCAATAGCCAGCCAGCAGCCAGCAGCTAACAACATATATATGTATAGCCATCAGCTGTATAACAACCAATATATATGTAATGTAATATATAATATGTATATAATAATAATAATAATAATATATCATAATATCTTATATATATATGTACTTATTCATAATAATAATAATATTATGTATGTATGTATATATATGTAATAACATAATGTGTATATATATAATAACTATAATAATAATATGTAATAATAATAAATAATATATATGCTAGCTATTTATTCTTTAATATTATAATATAATATAATAATATAATAATAATAATAATATGCTAATAATAATAATAATATGTAATAATATCTATATATATATAACTTATATATAATAATATATATATATATATATATATATATATAATAAAATATATATTTTTGCTGCTGCTGCTCTCTCATAACAATAACCTGCGCCATGGCATATATATATATATATATATATAATATCTTTCTAACAAAAATATTCTCTCCACTGACGCACTTGATGCAATTGCCGTATTATGTCTCATAAAACATGAGACAAACATACTAGAGAGAAACATGGCTGGGTGAAGAGCTGGACTTTTAAATCGGTTCGCTACTAGTTGTTGTAGCCATTCTTTTACTTCATCTAATGCATCTTTCTTTCTGGCGGTACGCTCTCACCCTTTAACGAGGAGCAGAAGTCATCCTCTGCTTCATTTGTTTCTCCTTCTGCACTGCTGCTTTCTGAGGCTGTAATATCACCTACATGTTTTATTTCATTCGTCATCTTTTTAGTATTGTAATCTATTTTCTCGGTATTATTGAGCCACTTTAGCTTGAAATGGGGATGAGAAGTAGATGCCAAGAGGCACTCATCATCTTTGAGCATTTTACTAAATCTGTTGCGGATTGCATTTTCAACCACAGTAGCAAGAGGGCCACACCTACAGAATTAGATTAATTAGATTAAGTAGATTAAGGGAAACTGCTATTGTTGATAGTAAAATTTCCATCTACGCTTTATCCTGTCCTTGCAACAAATCTAAAGCATTCATCACCATTTCATATTCTTTAAGATATGTAACTTCGATAGCTGCAAAGCTTGGTATGCCTAAGGTATTGCAGACTTTTTTCAGGGCACTTTCCTTAAATTCAAGAATCTTGTTGAGGCGGCACACAACATCATATAAAGAGTTCCATCTTGGAGCTCCTGGGATTATGAATGGTTCATCTAATTCGTCCTTGATGACGTCTGCTGCTTGGGATCCCCTGGCCTGTTTGTTCCACAAAGTTTGGGCTTTATTGATAGCCGACCGCGAAATTTTTTGTAATCTTTATTACTGTCGTGATCCATAACTTTAGCAGCGTCTGTGGTTGCAACAAGGTTTAAAGTATGTGAAGCACAACGAACATGCTTTGGCAAAGCATAGTATTCGCCCAACTCTGAAGATTGAAAACCTCAAATAAAAGCAAAGGTCAAGGACTATAACTCTTTTA
>JABUQX010114793.1:7500-16372 GCA_015478945.1 Trachelipus rathkii
TAGAAACAGGAAGTACAGCAAGTATTTTCCACAGCATGTTTATACTTGGGAATAAATTTTCGACGCTTTCTTCTAATCCGGCGAGGGCATTTAGGGGTTTTTCTTGAGATCCTTTCCACTTTTGTCTCATTAATTCCCTTTCTCCCATGAAATTTCATCGTAAGAATCAATCGAGTCGTCTCTGTGGAATTCGAATGTTGATTGAACTTTGTCAAATGAAACGTCACAGTTAGTTGGAATAAAGTACTTAAGAGATGACATGGTGTTCAAAAGAGTTGAAAACTTTCATCTACTGAAGAAATAATTTGGCCGAAAGATAATATAAAAACTGTTAGTCGATGGTACATCTCCGGATCTGTAGACAAATACTCTTGGTACTGTTATTTCGATATTTATATGAGCTGCCAGTCACAGCGAATATTAGAATATTTCGTGAAACTAGGAATCAACATTTTCTCTTAAATGATGAATAGTTTTTCTTGTAGTTTTACTTGTTCAATTGCACTACATAGGTCAATGCTTTTAGTTTGAAGATATTTTCAAAAATTGTAGGTCAATCCCAACAATTTTGAAGATACAAACAAACAGAACTGGAATGGATGATGGCATTCCTATATTTTTTAAAATTAATAATGCTCTTTTTGAATGTTCACCTGGCAATTGATTGACATTCACCAGAACTGCTACTATTGGTACAAAGCATTTCTTTAAAAGTAGCACATCTTCATGCCTACCACACCATCTTGTTTCACAGAGCATTTTCATTCTCGTCTTCTCATAATCTTGTTTCAATTCTTTAATTTTTTACTCTGAAAAAGAGGTCAGCAGCTTTGCATTGGTTTGAAAATTGTGAATGTCTCTGATATTGCATACATCGCATTTCTTACAGCCTGATCTCTAGAGATTCACAAATTTAAACAATGGTTTACACAACGAGTGTAAATTGCTTTGGGAAATGATTTCTCCAAAATAGCTTGGCCACCCTTGAATTCACTTCTCATGGTCGAGGCTCTTTAATAGCCCTGGCCTCTCAGATTAGTTGAATCGAGTTTGAGCTTCATAAACTTCTCCTGTATCACTCGATCTCGCCAAGGCATGATGACCAGTGATGTCGTGAACGGGCACAAACGAAAGAAAGTCCTTTGTTATAGTTAAATGCTTGATTTGGTAATTGTTACCCAAAGGGTTGTCACCCCCGATTTTTATGAAAATCACAGGATATACTCTAAAAAAAATAATAATGAAGAATAGTGAAAACGAAAATTGTCGCTCTCTTTAGGAAAAAAAGTTACAAGCAATCTCAAAGTGTTAAAAAATCCATAGACTTTCAATATTAGATGCGATCGCAGGTTGAAGGCTCTAATTTCAGGCCTCTAAGTCAGAGTTAATGATAAGTTTTGAGTTAGGTATACAACAGAGAAAATCTCATGTAGCAATTCAACAAGAGTTCTTATCATAACCCTTAACGTAGGATAGTCCTCACGCGACACGAAGCCCACGCTAATGTTTTTATTATTAAGAAAGTCTATGGGAAAATTTTAAACTTTCAGAGGCTATAACTTTTTTTCCTAAAGAGACTGCAGATTTTCGTTTTCACTATTCTTCATTATTATTTTTTAGGAAAAAAATTTCATAAAATTTTTTTTTTTTTTTTGTTTTTTAGGATTAAGGAAATATTTGGGTTTGTTTTTTTTTACCCAACATTCCTTGAGAGGCTGCTGTTAAACTTTTTTTCGCGTAGATGGAGCGAGACAGGAATGAAAGCGATAACGATTTTCGTTCATTGTCACTATTCTATCATTATTATTTTTTAGAGTTGAGATCGTATCCTGCTGATTATTCCCACCCCCACCACGACCAGTTCCCCGACTCAAAATCCGGGGTGACTATACCACCATGAAAATCACATGGGGAGTAATCAATTATACCCTACGCCTAAAAAACTATGATTAATGATAGTATTACTGAAATCTGAGGAGTATCAGTGGGAAAACTAGTCATTGTGGAGAAATATTATCCGTTGGCTGTGCTATCCTTCGACACGCTTAAATACTGATAGCAGAAAAGAAGCTTCTATACGCAAGCTTGTTTTATAATGCTTTTTTTTCCAATCTACAACTGGCTCCAATATGATTTAATTAATGGATTCTGCCACAACCTCTCCTTACGGAGCTTCGCATACTTTTTTATTCGATCTATCTTTGCTAATATGCTTCAAATTGTTTCCTCTTTCTGAGTAAGTTGGTTTCTCCTTTAATGCATCCCCGCTGGTCCGATATCTTAAAAGTGACTTAATATGGACACCGCGCCCATTGATTTTATGCTCAGACGAACGGGGTTATTCGGCCGCAGCGGAGTTATTCTAACTCAACCTCCCTAGACAGTTTCTCGTAATGTCCTAGAATAAGCTGAAATAGGCCGCATAGTCTCAATCACTGTCCCTACAATCCTATTTACAATTAATCGATTTCCCTTACATTAAAATTTCATTAAAAATAGTCAATCCACGTTTCTTCATAGTTCAAAATGATTAGTAGTGAGATGTTTTAGACGATCTATAAGAGGATATGGTCTAACACTGCGTGGTTTAAGTGCTGGTTTCTAAGCAACACTATTTTCTCTGCCTTATGTGGGTTCCTTTCAGCAAATGTCTCTATAGTGAAACTCACTCTTATTGCACCTGCTCTGTCTTTATTCCTGTTCTCTTTGTATGTGATTGACGAATTAGGAAACAGTAATCATACAGCCTCTTATTCATACATAGAGAAGATTTGGTGTTAACGAGTGAGCAAGTCTGAAAAATATGCTTAAGCCCATAACCCTGTGATGCGATTTCGCATATAGAATAAGGAAAACCGTCTATTCGGAAATCAATATTTTCATCCCAAGACAAATTCTAGCAACTGGTTGGTTTGCATTAGGCCTATGTCATTATTTGTCTTTTCCCGTGATATTCATAGAGACGATCTCGTTTTCAAACTAATTTCGCTATATTATTCGGTATTTTTCTTTATTTCAGTGAGATATACTATGAATACTACGAGATATTATTACTTCTATCATATAACATATATTATTAAATGAGGTGAGAAGTTCTTCATCTAATTGAGAGGGATATAACAATTACCAATACAACTTATTTTATATTACATAAAATTTATTCAGAAGTTGAGGATGTTCTTATCAGGTTTATGAGATATGAACGTGTGAGATATAACTCTCAACGAATCATCAGTAATCATAATATTATCACTGAGGTCTCATTAAACAATCTGCTCCTTGGCTAGAGATTAGTGAGAGTATGAGCATAACTTCAATAGTAGTAATGATAATAATATTATGAAGCCAATCCATTCTCTGGAAGTAATACCAATGCTGACTCAGGTCCCTGGTCCCCGTGCTTCCAGACGCGATTAACTTCTCGCCGCCTCTCGTTGGTTTTGTCCCACCTTAGTGGGCTGCCACCTTTTGCCACTCCCTCAGCTTGCTCTGTATGCCTTTGAACCAGTCCCCTTTAATACCGCATATACCTTAATTCTACTTACAATTATATATATAGTAGTATAATAGAAATATTATGATATTGAGATTCACTCATATATATATTATTATTCTATAAAGGTTAAAATATTATAATATTCTTAAATATTACGCTTAGTTAGACTATGCCAAGCTATCATTATCATAAATAATATGTAAAATAAACAGTAACCTAAAGATAGTAATTTTTGTAAATACTTACGACAATGATAACAGGATTGTTTATACATATCAGTTATACGAATTTATAAGCACTCCTAATTCCTGGAGTTATTTTATAGATATATATTCTTTTCGGCTTCAACACTTTATATACTTATCATTTTCAGTATGCACTAAACATAGTAAAAATTTAATTAAATCTCATCTTATTAAATAACTAACCTTTTTTTTATTAACTCATATTTTCAAACTTTTTTAATTAGATAAATGTAAAACCATTTTTTCTAAAAATGTCATACATAAAAATTGCGACGGTCGTCTCTCTATTGCATTCGGGACTGGCTTACACGCTCTTCAGAATGGGTGTGTGATTCTATCTGAGAACCGCAAAGAACACCGTAATTAAAAATTCACCGAGAATTTACGAAATGATTCACCGAAATATTGGAGTGGTTGGAATTACTCACAGTTTATTGATTATTCCTATTCTGATAGAACATACCGTTGTCTTTACTATACACATGAAGTGAATATTATATCAGTGTGCCGCAATAGGCAATTAACTGTATCGGCCACTCGGTATGTCTATAGTGTATCACCAGCTCAGTAAATTCTCAATTCCTAGATGCAAACACTGATTTCTCATGTCGCGTTTTCTAAAGCTATATACAACGTGCAAGTAGTCGAAAGAGAGTATATTTTGACCATTGCATATATTTATATTGAGTGACTATATGGTGAACAGATTGCTGTGTATGAAGAAGATAAGCTATGCTCAGAGGTTTATATACGCCGTGCACCTTGTATGACTCATGATTTACTAGTGTTTTCAATGTGATGTCACGAGTCTTGGGCTTATACATCGTTTCTGTGCTATAGTCTGAGATCCATCGCACCTAGTTATAGCAATCTGACATGCAATGTATTAACAAGTATATTCGCATTGTTCTAAGGGACATGTCGCGCGTTAATTCGAAACTTGTGAAATATATGATTGATGGATTTTTATGGGAAGGTAGAATATATCTTAGATGAGAAATATAAAATTTCCTAATGAAGATGTATTCTGTTCTGTATATACTATCTAGCGTTGCTATTTGTGGGAATCTTGGAGAAGTGTTAGAGTAGGCCATCCTGGATCGGTGGTGTGGGCTGTCAAGTCAATACACTTTTGTAACTTGCTTGTATTGTTATGTATTGAATTTTTTGTTTGTCGCATTTTTAGAGCTTGAGACTATGATTGTGTATGCACGAGGTAGAAGTTTCTTTGTTGAAAGTTGGCAGATTAGGAAGCTGAATTCTGTTTGCAGAATGGGGGTGAGCATATCGTAGGGAGGTACGAGGCATCTATAGTGAGAAGAGAGGTTATGCTAATTTAGTGTAAGTAGGATGTTTAAAGCTAGACGAACGCAATAAGGTAGTAGTTGTGAGTAGGAGCACGTCTGGTATTTTCTAGGTAATAGAATAAACGTAATGTAGATAGTAGTCCTCATGATATTCGTGTGTAATAGCACGGAGCGAGCTCGTTGTGATTTTTGGAACACTGTTTCAATGGTTAAAGGTTTTGAGTTAACAACTTCTAATATAAATTTAGACTAGTATTTAAGTATTTATGATTAATGCTCATAGTAGTGGTCTTAATGATAGTAGTAGGGATGGCTGCAAATATATCGTCCGACGTATCTGTGCCAATTTGTATGGGAGAGGAGGGATACCAAGGAAGATGTAATACACACATGTAACAAAAAAGATTTTTTTTTTTTGTTCTCTTCTGATTTTTATTGTTTTTATTCAGTTTTATTATGCAGATTCCAAAATATCATTTTAGTCTTTTCTCATAGCATCGACCGTTTTTGTTTTACGCGAAGGCAGGAAGTAATTATTAGGCATCTATTTTGTATGGTGGTTACAGTTACAATAAAAAAATTTTTTTTTTCTTTCTTCCGTATTTTTTTATTGTGTATTTATTATCAGTTTCTTATGCAGATTCCAATATGTTTTTAGTTTTTCTCTAGAATCAACCGTATTTTGTGTTACGTACGGCAGAAAGTATTTATCTGCATCTTCTCAATCTTTTGTATGTGGTTAAATACTTCCTGCAATCGTAACACAAAAACGGTTGATGCTAGAGAAAAACTAAAACTATATTTGGAATCTGCATAGAACACTGATAAAACAATCAAAAAATCAGAAGAAACAAAAAAAAATTATTTTTTTTTGTAACGTAAGCACCAACAAGAATTAGATGCAATAAATATTCATGCCGTCGTAACATAAAAGCGGTCAATGAAGAGAATTACTATTTACATTTTTTCGAATCTGAAATAAAAAAATTCAATAAAAAACTATAATAAAAAACGAGAATACATTTATTTATTTTTTTTTTTTTTTTCTAATTTTAACACCAATAACAAATGAAGATGCGCAATAAATACTTCTCTGCTCGTCGTAGCACCAAATTTTGTAAATGAATAGAGAAAAAATTTAAAAATAAATTTGGAAACGGGAAAATAAAGTGAATAAAAAAAAATTAAAAAAATCTAAAGAAACATTTTAAATATTTATTAAAACTAAAAACTATAACAAACACAGAAATGCCATAAATCTTCCTGCGCGTCGTCACACAAAAACGGTCGATGCTATTTAGTAAAAGACAGGCTAAAAAACATATTCTGAAATCTATCATAAGAACTGAAGTAGAGAAACACAATAAAAAATCAGAAGAACAAAACAAATTCTTTTTTTTTGTAACGGTAACCACCATCCAAAAATGGGTAGCCTAATAAAGTACTTCTGACGTCGTAACACAAAGCGTCGATGCAGAAGAATAAGACTAAAAACATATTTGGTAATGCTACATTAAATCACGAATATAAACGATCAGACAAAGAAAACATCGAGCCAAACATTTTTCCTTGTTTAACCATGTGTAATGTTCCTACTGAGTCTCCTATGAAGTAGTTTACTGAGTAGGGGGGAAAGGGGGGAGCCCATGTTTTAGATAAGATTTTTGTTTGAAAATATTTGAGAAGGGTGAATTTAAAAGTCGTGCCTTGTTAAGGTATTAATTGTTTTATACAAATTGAAAGATAGGGTGAAGATAATTTCTGATTTTTCTGCAAATAGTACACGTTTCAGTAGGGATATGGTGAGAGGAACTGGGACGGAGGGAAATATGGATATTGTCATCAAAACTGACTAATCTATGTAAAAAAAAATACAGAAGATTTTATATATAAAATTAATCATATTAATCCTTCTTTACATAAATTAGTCAGTTTTGCTGTCAAATCCTTATTTACCTCCGTCCAACTGACCACTTCAGCAATTGCTTCTTCTGTTTGGTGGACCCGTCCAAGCGTCGAATTTTGGACTCCATAGAACTGTGAAAGGGCAAAGGCATGTACAGGAATTAGTGAATGTTTCATACTCAGGATGCTTGTGTCCAGAATAGTTTTTAGTGAATTTATTAAATGCTATTGAGAATTTATTAAAGGATTTTTAGTACGGGTGGTATAAGTGTTTTGATCTTTTAATAGATCCATTGCATTCGGTTAAATAATCCGTTTTGTTCAGAAATACGATACTATTTCCTTTGTCCGCTCTGCTGATGACTATGTTGTTATTTTTCCTGAGAGATGAAAGGGCAGAGTAAAACTTTTGTGGGAATTTACGTATTTTTGTATTGTGGTAGACAGATGAGGTTCAATAACCTTTTAGGAATTCATTATTGCAAGTGATCTGTCTCCGTCTTATTCTTGCCCATTTTTGTCAAAGTCGATTTAAAATATTTGTTAATTGTACTATATAGTGTCAGACAAAGACTACTGACCATATACTCTAATTAGCACTTTTTCTTCTTCGTTAAGGATATAATTCTAATTTTTCAACAATTATACCAAGGGTTGATGCAATTTTTTTGTCCAAGGCTTTGTTGTAAAGCATTAATTTTCTATTCAGTTCGTTGATTTTTTTTGATTTAGTCAACCGAATGATTTTTTCGTTTGTGAGCGAAGTCAATAAGAATCTAGCTGAATGTTGTTGGAAGAGACTCGGATTTATTCTGAATACCAAGCGTATTATGGAATTTTTTGAAAAGGTGGTTACACTTTTTGAAGGCAACTTTAAAATCATTATATTCCACAAAATTAAAGGCCCTAACTTTGGGTCTATTATACTAACCAATTATCTTATAAATAATTATAATCTATATATATATATACTTATCGTGAGTTATATTATACTATATCAATATATACCCTCTATATATACTACTATACTACAACATGATATATACATACTCACTATTACTAATATCATCATTATATATATTATATATATATTTCAAGGAAGGGTTCCTGATAGTATCATACATATTTTAGGTTTTAAAGATTTTTGAATTATTGAAGTTATTTTGACACTGTCGTATGAACTTGAATGTTGTTCTTTAATATTTGCTGATATCAATTGTTGTCGAAATTACTTTAATAAAATCAATTTTTTTCTATGCGTAAGGAATTAGTAACACTCTGGTCGCTAGGGTTGATAATGGCGCTCATTGGTCATATGTTTGGTACACTTAAAGAATAAACCTTCTTTATAATATTTATACGAAATTTAACAGCCCTTATTCTCTGGTTACTTTATAGAAATAATCTTATGCACTTACACAATTTATCACTACAATAACACCCTAACTTTAATTAAAACATTTTTATTAAGCTTTATTATTTTAAACTTTTATATTAGAACTTAATGCTAACATTTTTTCTAATGTAATACTTAGTTTTCGCCTCTTATTGTCGGGAGGTCCTCTTCAGGTGGTGGATCTTTCGAGAGAGAACAGAAAAATCAAAAAATTAGACTGACTATGAATTTGGAAGTTGGTTGTTACTGTTATTACTGTTTACAGTTGTAACCCCTCCTTATCTACTCTGCTTGCATATACATTTTCTTCTAAAACAATTAGAAACACGACCTTCCGTTCTGCGCTAAAAAATACCACTAAAATATTCAAACATCAAATCCGGACGTCAAGCATGGGCTAACGCCCTTTCCCCCATACTCATTAACTTATTCATCGGAGCTCATAGACATTATTACATTCCTCGCTCACCCCTTCGTCCTCTCCCATCCACAATATGGGCAACAGATTACGTCGCCGATATAT
>JABUQX010114794.1:5000-7500 GCA_015478945.1 Trachelipus rathkii
ATATATATATATATATATATATATATATATATATATATATATATATATATATATATATATATATATATATATATATATATATATATATATATATATATATATATATATATATATATATATATATATATATATACATATATATATATATATATATATATATATATATATATATATATATATATATATATATATATATATATATATATATATATATATATATATATATATATATATATATAACTTTAATTTATGTGAAGTTTAAAATTATAATTCCCCTTGCATTTTTATTATATTTTATTTTATATGTCAACCTGATATTAAGTTTCTCGAAATAAAAACCATTTATTCGAAAAACTCGTGACACACTTCCATAATTTCTAAACAAAGAAATTAAAATAAAAAACGATTTTATTATAAGAAAATGTTATAATTTTATAGTTTTTTCATGTCTTTTCATATCACTTATAATTATAATTAAAGTTGAATGTCTTTCCAAAATGTTATCTTACTCAGACATGCTCGCTTTGAACACAAAACGTTTTTTTATGATAAAAAAAAAATGAGAAACTTTTAAAAAAGTTTTTTAATTCTTCATAGATGTTTCTAAAATTTTCGTAATTTTTTTCTTGGCGCTTTTAGAAAGAGAGTTTTTTATGTATTAACTTGGTCTTCTCATCCAAGATAGCGATACACATAGGTACATAGTACATACATTAAAACATACACATACACATAAACTCTCACACATTCAAAAACACAAGCAGGAAGATTGGAAAAAAAATAATTTCGAACATCTTCTTGGTAATGCTTCGTTTTTTTGAGGAATAAGAAAAAAGTTCAAATTGATCCAAGATTATTTACACTTTTTCCAAATTTCTCAGTACCTAATCACTTTTTTTTATATAATTGTAATGTTTCAATTTATGCAATAGTCTTATTTTACCTTTTAGATTCTCTGTTATACGATATATATATATATATATATATATATATATATATATATATATATATATATATATATATATATATATATATATATATATATATATATATATATATATATATATATATATATATATATATATATATATATGTGGGTATGTGGAGTAAAAAGGGTGGGTGGAAGCAGAAGGAAAGGGAGTGAATGGTGGAGTGAGGAGGTGAAGGAGGTGGTGAAAAGGAAAAAGGAGGCTTATGTGAAATGGTTAAGTAGGAGAGAGGAAAGCTGGGAGGAATATAGAAGGGTTAGAGTGGAGGCAAAGAGGGCGGTGGAGAGGGCGAAGAGAAGAGCAAAAGATGAGTGGTGTAGAAAGGTGACGGAAAATTTTGAATCAGGTGGGAAGTGTCCTGGAAAGAAGTAAATAAAAAAAGGAAGAAGAAGGAGGGGTTGGGGGAGAGGATTAAGGGAGGAGATGGGGAGTGGATAGGAGGAGAGGATAAGGTGAGGAAGAGGTGGGGGGAGTATTTTAGTGGATTATTAAATGAGGTGGGTGGGGGAGGGGAGGAAGATTTGCAAGAGGTGAGGATGGGGAGTGAATTGGGGAGGGAGGGGGAGGATGAAATACAAATGGAGGAAATTATTAGGGCCTTGAATAAAGGAAAAAAGAAGTCCGCAGGTCTGGATGGTGTGAGAATGGAAATGTTACAGAAGGGAGGTATAGGGGTGGAGGAGTGGCTGTATAGGTTATATAATATATGTTGGAGGAGTGGTGTGGTACCGCAGGATTGGGAGGATGGGTGTTTGGTTCCCCTGTATAAGGGGAAAGGGGATAGGATGGAATGTGGAAATGAGGTATATGTCTTCTAAGTGTGGTAGGGAAAGTGTATGGTAGAATACTGATTGAGAGAGTGAGAGGGTTAACGGAGGGAAGAATGGGGGAAGAACAAGGAGGATTTAGGGAAGGAAGAGGGTGTGTGGACCAAGTGTTTACATTAAAGATGCTTGTGGAGAAAAGTATAGAGAGGAAAGGGAAAGTGTATGGGTGTTTTTTAGATTTAGAGAAAGCATATGATAGAGTGAAGAGGGGTGAATTGTGGAGGGTTTTGGAGGAAAATGGAGTGGGGGGTAAATTAGGTAAAGGTATTAGGGCATTTTATAGGAATAGTAGAATGTGTGTGAGAGTGTTAGGAGGGGAGAGTGAGATGTTTGGGGTGGTGAGAGGTCTGAGGCAGGGGTGTGTAATGTCGCCATGGCTTTTCAATTTGTTTATGGAGAGTGTTTGCAGAGGAATGGTGAGGGAAGGGAGGGGGGTGGAACTGACAAATGGGAATGATAGAAGGGAAGTGAACATGATACTGTTTGCGGATGATACTGCCCTAGTGGCGAAGAACGTGGAAGGGTTGAGGTATTTGGTGAGGGAGTTTGAGAGAATGTGTGGACAAAGGGGCTTAAAATAAATCCTGGTAAGAGTAAAGTGTTAGTGTTTGAGGAGGAGGAAAGTGAGGAGGGGGAGGGGTTAGTGGTTAGAGGGGGGTGTAGTTTTGGAAGAAGTAAAGATTT